>JZLH01S0603223.1:34571-47668 GCA_001188425.1 Eucidaris tribuloides | reverse complement strand
CGCCTCTAGTGTCACATAGTATTCTTCAGGTTTTCTTCATCAGCATGTACCATAATTTTCACAATTCTAATAACTTTATTTATTCCTGTTACCTGCCGGCTCCATCTTCATCTAACTGCATTCATCTAGCAGGTAGGATATTGATGGCAAGGAACGAAGCAATTTATACCTGTTTCATGTCCTCATACATGACGAAAAGTAGATTCTTCTCCTCACGAATCTTCCAAAACCCGGTCACGTGATCAAACCAAGGTCCCCATGTCGTTTCTGATTGAAAACAAAACAAACCCCCAAAATAAAAACCCTCGCACGATTGAAAAGATTCAGTTGGTGGAATTTCACGTTAGTCAAAGGAGTGATACATTATAGATCGGTTTTGATATGATGAGATGCAGTCACTGACCGAATTTATCGCCAGTTGTAACGTCGGTGTGTTATGTTTTTACGTTGCCGTTTAAATTAACCTCACCATGGTATACGGGAGCGTAAAGAACTGGCAACATTTACCCAGAATTATTAGCTACGCATGTAAGTGTATTTACATCTTTGTGCAGGTTAGTACTGGATCCCAGCGACCAAGGTAATAATATCCAAGCGCATTGAGACTGAGAAAATCGGTGATTATGCGCTATATAAGAAATGGACTATTATTATTATTACTCTGATCGTATGTAGGCCCCTATACATTTAAGATGAAATAGATGACAACAATAACTTGAAGCTCTGAAGGTACTCCTGGTGATTTCTTTTACCTATGTATAACCCATATTTGCACTCTTTGTTATCCTTACGCATATTAGTTAGTGTTGTAATGTCTCTGTTAATAGTTATAATTGTCTAGATGTTTATATTGGTGACACAGGACTTTCTTAAAAATCCGTTTTATAACTGAAGTGGCTACCCTATTTAAATAAAACTGATGATGATGGTGATGATGATGATGATGATGATAATAATAATAATAATACATTTATCACTATCTATCAGTAAATCTTTATATCTATTTATTTATCTATCAATCTACCTAACATCTATTTATCGATATAATGTGAATACCATTACTACTTCTTTTGTTATTACTTCTACTGCAGCTACACTACTACTTATCTGCAACTTCTACTACTACTACGACGACGACGACTACTACTACTACTACTTCTACTACTACTACTACTACTACTACTACTACTACTACTACTACTATTACTACTACTACTACTACTACTACTACTACTACTACTACTACTACTACTACTTTCGTATTATTCTACCACGATTTGAAATTACATACATTAAATTTTCAGCATCTGTATGAATTTAATATAAACTGTCTAATTTACTGGTATTATTTCAATATATTTTGTTGTTGATATACTTTCAGAAATATGTTTATTTGTCCGAATTCTTTGCTTACCCTCTTTGAGAAAGTCTGTCAACATTTGTTCAAATGTTATGAAGCTCGTAAATTCAGAGTTCCCGAGCATGTTGTACAGGGAATTAATAATATCCTTTGGATTGCGTGCAGCGTACACAATCTGTAATGAAATATAATTAAATACAGCTTTCTTGATACACATGCACACAAACATGTCATCAACATTGACGGCAACATACCCGTGGCGTGTTTAAACATAAAAATCCAAGTCTTTAGTCAAACCAATTAATGGATAGGTAGTACTCTATTGGTAATATAATAAGGAGTTATTCCCTGACGGAAAGAACACAGCGTAACTACAGTGTGTTCATTCAGTCAAAACATAGTCAACTGTACAGACACATAGTGACCGCACTGTGACCACAGGGTGGACATACCCTTTCCACTGTATGTTTAAATTTACTGTGTCAGTCATATACCCTCCCTACTCAAAAGTATTGCAACATACAATAGAACGCATACATTTTACGTTGAAGGGGTCTTTCTAAAATGATGTCCTAACTCCGTTTATTATTGGAAAATTACATTCTTTTAAAAAAATAAGTCAATGAATATACTTTCTCGTTCCTTCTCCAAGGCGGAGAGATTATCAAATGCAAGCGCGCCCACGACAGAGGGGATGAAACACAAATTTTAACCCTTTTTCTGCTCCCCGTAGGGGTGGGGTGTTAATTGACACTAGCAGCGTAATTCGGTTTCAGATTACCAATAAAACGGTTTCAATGGTTTGGAAAGACTTCCAGCGATCAAAAAATGTCACTAAGATCCTCTGACGGGGTCTCAGAAAGAAGACCACGCCCCTCGAAAACGAAAGTGACCTCCTATCTTCATAAGACAGTGACAAGGAGGATAAGGCTACTCCTAAAAGATGATGGCTTTTTCTTCGCATCGTTATATCCAGTGTACCGAGAAGTTTCATGACAGTAAATTTTAAGATGTTTACAATAATAAAATGCCTTTAGAATAAAAAAAGAATGAGAAATTATATCTTGAAGAGGTCTTGTTTAAAACATGGCGCGTTTCCTCCTTGTCACTGTCTTATGAAGATAGGAGTCACTTTCGTCTTCGAGGGGCGTGGTCTTCTTTCTGAGACCCCTTCAGAGGATCATAGTGACATTTTGTGATTGCTGGAAGTCTTTCCAAACCATTGAAACCGTTTTACTGGTAATCTGAAACCGAATTACGATGCTAGTGTTAATTAACACCCCACCCCCAAGGGGAGCAAAAAAAAAGTGTTAAAATTTATGTTCCATCCCCTCTGTCGGGGGCGCGCTTGCATTTGATTATCTCGCCGCCTTGGGGAAGGAACGAGAAATTATATTCATTGATTTATTTAAAAAAAAGATTGTAATTTTCCAATAATAAACGGAGTTTGGACATCATTTTAGAAAGACCCCCTCAACGTTAAATGTATGCGTTATACAGTGTGTCCCAGACAAAAAGGAAAAAAACCGGCGGGAGATCTGATGAACAGCATATTTTCAATACTCTTACAAAACAAGGTGCTGAAAAATAGTTGTTACCATCGCCCATGGTTGGAAAGCATTATTTTCTTTTCTTTTATTTCCGCATACACCCGGTGCACAGAGGATTCCCATTCATGCACATGGCCTGAGCAAAGACAATAAGAGGGACACAGGCTATAAAATTTCATTTGACGCAGCCAGATTTGCAAATTCAACTTTCACTGCTTTGAACTGTTTTCTGAGACCATTTATTGCGGACATTGAAGGGCCACACCATTCTGCAAATAAAAAAACTATTCTATCATAATGAATAGTTTCTTCAATAAATTAGGTATGATTGTAAAGCTCTGTTCCTCTTCTTTCATTTGATACATTACTTTTTATCAATCGTTCACGCATAATTGCACTAAAACAATGGATATCGGTGCTACCAAAATTTCATTTGCACGCGCATATTCCATCTTTGAGTCCATTTTCATGGTAAAAAACTGTAATTGTTTTTAGAAAAATAAAAGCATGACGTAAAAATTCAGAATTTTCTCTTTCATATGACACCTCAGGCGTAAAAAAAAGAATTATGTATGCCGGAGAACAAGTCAAATTAAACATGCCTGTTTTAGCGTGATTTTTTAAATGAATACATTTTTAGAACGAGAGGTGAGCAGAACAATGAGGGCCACGCACGGCTGACTTCACATAATATCTTGCTCGGGACACAACAATAGGCTCCGAGTCATGTTCGCAGGGGTAATTTATTGCCTGCTTGCTGGCAATTCCAGAAAACTGTTAATGAATGCATTTTGGAACATTTCTGAAAGCAAGCATCATTTCAAACTGTCTTTTCTCATTGATGCAACGCTAATTTTTCACAAATGTGGTATCTTATGAAAGAAGATAAAATCAGCTTTTCAATGGTGCCCTTCAATGTCGAAAATACTCAGAATTCATTCAAGCATGAAAGTTTGAATTTCAAATTTGCTCGTGCAAATGATTTTATACCTGTGTCCCTTCTTATTGTCTTTGCTCAGCCATGCGTGAATGAGAATCTCTGCGACCGGTATCAAATGAAAGAAGAGAAAATATGCTTTCCAACCATGTACAACTTATTTTTCATACTTGTATTTAAGATATTGAAATATCTTCATCAATACGCGGATCATCAATTCGTTTAAGTGAAAGAATTAAGGTCTAGTATTAATTAATTTGTTGTGGTTCGCTAAAAACACTCGCTATATCAGAAGTACATGGAAATAGGGGATGAACTGTTTTTCACAACCAAATGTAAAAAAAAGAGATATTTTCTTGATCTCATGAGAGTATCATATTCCAAAGACCACAGTTAATGAAGGAAACATAGTTACGATGATAAGGTAAGGCTTGAAAGTTCAATCCCTTCATGTGTGCCTGATAGATACCTTTGCCCTCTTCTCCAAATTGGGGGGTAACAAGCGCAACGGAAGATGGGATATCATAAGTCTCGGAGAGGGCGCAGTTTCCAACTGCTTCAAAAAGGGTGTCATGTCGACTGGATTTTCTTCCTCCTGTGCTTTTGTGTCGGGGAACTTCTGAGCCATGTCGATCATAGTAACTGATGCGGTGAAGGGAAGGCGGTCAACTTTATCCGGATACCCGTCCGCGAGAATAAGAGCCACAATTTCGGTCGTCCAGTGAGTTCCTAAATACTCAAAATTTTGTACCAGAAGTTCGTTTTCAGAAAAAAAATAGAAATGTTCGCGTGCAATATGAATGTGATATTGTTGTATTGTTTATAAAGTTAACGATTCTGAGATTTAACCATCAATGTACTTTGTTTACGTTTACTCGATTATGTTTAACATACACAAAGTAACATTTTACCCCAAAATATAAATAAACAAAAGAGAATACTACGGTTGATGGAAATGGAAGATCCTCTAAAAAGCTAAGCTTGAAGTTTGAAGAACCCTTAAAAGCAAAACAAAAAGAAAATTGCAATCATGTGGGATACTTTCTACGTCAACAAAACAAAACAAAAATGGACAAAGACAAAGAAAACACAGGAGAGAAAAATAACTACCGAGGTCACCGCATAATGTGGTAACAATGATAAGCCGAAAACTTAGTAAAACATAATCTATTATGTAAGGTATATCTTTATTTTTGGCTTTTACATATACTGCAGCTGTATAAAAGGTAATTACTATAGTGAAAAAAAATATATATGTCTACCCCATCAAGCGGAGACCACAAATAAGTTTTGAATTATTTGAAAAGATCTTTACAATATTTACAAATTATTAATTGAACATATTAATAGATTATTCAGAGAGGTGAAAATGCGATGTAATAGATTTTTCATTTGTCTCTCTCTGAGAAATTTTAGATCGCAACTGCTGATCTACATTTTTTTAAAACAAACCTGTCAGAAAAAAATGAACCAGACAGGTTTGTAAAAAAAATTATAGATCAGCAGTTTCGATCTAAAATACAGAGAGATACAAATGAAAAATCTATCAAATTGGGTAAATGCCTTTGGAATGGGTTATCCTAATAATGCAACTACTGACCTGATTTGGGGTATGTGCAGACCCAAATGTCATCAGGACGGACCTCGAATGTTTGCATGGCATCGACACTAGAATCCAGAATGACATTAGGCAAGCGGATTCCTTTGTAGAAATGTTCTTTGTAAATGTCTGGAATATCTGGATTATCAGCCATCTAGTTTGAAAAAAAAAATGCATAATAAAAAATAAAATAAAATACTACTACTACTACTACTACTACTACTACTACTAGTACTACTACTGCTATTACTACTACTACTACTGCTACTACTTCTTCTACTACTACTACTGTAGTAGAAGTAGTAGAAGTAGTAGTAGAAGTAGTAGTAGTAGAAGAAGTAGTAGTAGTAGTAGTATTAGTAGTAGTAGTAGTAGTAATATTGTTATTATTGTTATACCAATCAATATAAATTATTATAATACAAAACAGTTTGTATACAATATATAAACATAAATAACAAACAAGATAGTGCTACGTGTAGGTCAGGGGTTGCAAAAACAATTTCAATATACGGAGCATGCCACCCCTCAAAAGGAGCATCAAAGAATAACACAACAGAATGTTTAACAAAAATACACACATACGTGTTAAACCACAGTACAAATGTGTCTTGTAATATCGGAGTGATCATTTCATAATGCGCGTTACGTGTTTATGATAACTCATGTGATTTGTTGTTAATTTTTATTTATTTATTGTTATTTTATTTCTTTTTATTTTATTTTATTTTTTTATTTATTTTATCTATTTATTTTTTGTTTTTGTGTGTGTGTGTGTGTGTGTGTGTGTGTGTGTGTGTGTGTGTGTGTGTGTGTGTGTGTGTGTGTGTGTGTGTGTGTGTGCGTGTGGTGTGGGGGGGGGGGAGTAACCTAAACAATAACGGACCTACACTGAGGTAGTTCCACGCGAGCGGATATGATTGGGCGAGGAAACCGGCTCCGACTAACCTGAGACAATTTTTGTTTGTTTTTGCTTGTCACGAACGGATATGATCTGGCGCGCCCCTAGACATTCATGTTTGCTATCATGATATACTGCCCCCCCCCCCTCTTCCACGACAAAGGAGCATAACTGACATTTTCGAGATATTGAGCAAAATGTATTTTGTTCAACACGTAAAGCCCCATTCAGTGTCATTTTAACAAGCGAATTATGAAACAAATGGACACTTCCAATTAATATATTTTTTTCTGCATGTTAAACATGATGTATACCGAGTCCCCTACACTATCTAACTCAATTTTGAAAAGGCAAAACAATAACAACAACAAACAAACAAACAAACAAACAAACAAATGTCAAATATGCCCTTTAGTCGGGGGTGGGGACAGTATACATTAATGTGGAACTATCAGTAAATGAACGGAATAAAACAGGGATAAGCTGACTCAATTTAAAGCCACATGCTAACAATGACTATAGTTAAAAAAAAATGTTACCTCCATGCTCTAAGTGTATTTGGTACGGTCTAAAAATTAAGTCCTTAAAAAAGTTGTACTTCAAAATGATCAATTAGTGCTTTAAATAAGTGAATATACAAGCACTCAATTTGACCGGATTCACCTGCCATTTCTCCGCATAGACTTACTGTGTGTAGGTAATTTTATCCTCCACCAGGTTGGAAATTATTTATTCATGCATGTCTTGCCATTGGCAGCATAAACTCCCAATCTTTTGTATTCTCGGGTGTTAAATTGTCTATTTAAACACTACTCTGTGGATCAGATATCAAAGTTTGACAATGTTTAAAATTGAAGTTCCACAATGTTAGCCTATTATTTACCTCATTTTTTTCTGTTTTTTCTAGTTATCTTTATGTCAACTTACATAGAACATGCTGACATGTAACGCATCGAATCAAGGGACTAAATTGGTCATCTTGGCAATATCAGGGACTTTAATTCCAGACTAATTTGGGCCTGTGATAACTTAATCTGGGGTTTGATTATCTCTTGCTGGAGTTTGATTCTCCGCCTTTCTTTTTCTAGTTCTGATTTTGCAAATTCTGTCTGTGCGGCATTTATTCTACCAGTACTTGTATGATGTTGTGCATCATAATATGAAAAAAAAACACACTTTTGGACGTATTTGTTCTTTAAATATAAGATTGAGTAATTGCAAAAATAATTTTAATACCAACTGTTTTCATGCCTTCTGTGAACAGATGGTATTCTAAAATGTCACTATACAGTGCGTCTCAAAAAAAACATTTACACTTCTAAAATGGCTCCCAAATTAAACATTATTATGAACTTTTTAAAAATGTATATATATATATGGAAAGCTTAACGTCTCTTCTTTCATATGACACCAGAAAGTCGGAAATTGTGTCATGCTTGATTGAGCACTGCGACTTTTTGTAAAGGACATGAAAATTAGGTTGCGCAGGAATTGGCCATTCATTAATGTACTGAAAGATAAAAGCTCGCTTTTGTGTGCAGCTGGGATTGGGACATGTAAATAAAGATTCGTTAGTGACTGAAACCATGGAAAGAGCTACCGTATTGTGAAGGGGTGGGGGTGCTGGGTATGGGGTGATGGGGTGTGGAGGTGGTGGGATGTGGAGTGGTGTGGATGGGAATAGGGGTTGTGCATGGGGGGAGGTGGTGTGTTAGAATGACCTAAACCCACCACCCTACCATCTCCTCCACCTCACCACCCCCATACCACCCCTACACCCCACATCCACCCCACCCCCACCCCACCCCACTTCCCCTTCACCCCAATACGGTAGTCTTTCATGGTTTCAGTCACTAAGATCTTTAATTTACATGTCCCAATCCCCAGCTGCACACATAATCGAAGAGAGCTTGTATCATTACAATGGATAGCCAATTCCTGCGCAACCTTATTTTCACGTCTTTTACAAAAGGTGGCAGTGCTCACTCAAGCATGAAACAATTTCAGACTTTTTGGTGTCATATGAAAAAGAGACGTTAAGCTTTCCATATTAAAACAAATCCAAAAATTCGAAATCATTTTTTATTTGTGGGCCATTTCAAAAGTGTATTTTTTTTTGAGACACACTGTAGTACAGGAGAGCATAGTTGAGAACAACAGATTAAACACTTCGTTTTTAACAAATCCTCTCATGAAACCCCACTGCTTACAAAGTGTTGACACAGAAATCACTGATGTGGGACAATGTTAATTGTCACATTGCAATTGAGTGGTAGGCCCTACTTATATGGAAACTTCACCTGTTCAAACTGCCAATTATACAATCTGTTACATTTGAATTGAATAAGTCCCGTATTATAATGTAATTGTAATGTACTTTCAAAGTCTAGAAACCAATGAAATGTGCAATTTTGATGAAAGATTGTTCATCATCAACCAGTACTGTAGATTCTCTTTAAATTACGGGGAGCTGCACTCAAGCCCTTTCACCGAGAGCTGACCGAAGGGTGAACCCAAACGTCCACCGCAACACTAGTCTACATCTGGACGTTAGTAGTTATTTGTTCGGAAACCCCTACATTCATCGTCATCCGATATAAGTTAATACAAACCAATATGCTACCCCGTCTTTTCACTCCTTTCACTAACGGGAAGTGAAAAGACAGAGGCAGCATATCGTGTGGTATACTTATACGATGAAGAATGTACTGGGGTCCGAACAAATAACTACTAACCCGTTGATTAGATACCGCGCAACAAAGAACCGGCAACGCTATCCTGTGCATGTATGTCAGCCCGCGGATGCAGCGGCTATGAGTTTGTTTTTTATGGATCTGAATCATACAACACTACACAGGTGTCATATTATACTTACTTTCCAAGGATCACTGCATTGTTATTTATACCACATAGAAATGCAACGTGTGTTCACTTCTGTTCGGTACTCTGGCGCCGTTGCATAAAACTTAACGCGGCAGAAATTCTCTGGTAAATAGTGAAAACTCCGGTAGCGTAATTTTACCCATGCATTTCCCAAAGGAGAACAACTCCGGTAAAATAACCGGCAGTTTTCTCCGTTAAAGTTTTATGCAACGGGCCCCAGATCTCACCTCAAACGCTTCAGCCTCCCTCAGCTCAGCATCCAGTCACTATCCCTGAGGTGAAATGAAATGTCCCTTACACACGATCGATGTATTTTCTGTACGACTATCTATGTTCGGAAAAAATCTCATTTGTCCTAGAAACTGGCATCCTCTCCTAGGACTCTGTACGTGTTTTCCTCTCAGACAAATATGATTACCTTCAAAGAATAGTGAAAGACGAACATTTTGGCAGAATCACAGGGTTCGCAATGACGAGTCGAGATCGTATACTGCCTCGCGCTCAGGGCTGCCACTCAAAATTTTGATTTCCCCTTACGCCGCATGCGTATTTTCCCCTACGGACACCACTTTTTCCCTATACATCTCAGCTCAGTAACCCAATTCCCTCTTTTAACCTATGGTTTTTCCCTTCCAAAATCTACTTTTACTATACGGAGGTATGTTTTCCCTCACAAAATAACCTTAGTAAATGTAAAATATTGATCACGATTTCTTCGCCGGAGATAGACAAAACGGACAAATATACACAACAAATTCTCTGAAATCCTTTGGGCGATTTAAGAATATTTCTGAAAATTGTCAAAACCCCCTACATCCCCTTTAAATTATCAAAAAAAAAATACAAAACCAATACTTTTCCATATGGAAGGTTATTTTATCCCCTACAACCTACGGTTGGTTAAAATAGCATAAGGAAGGGGATTTCCCCTACGCGTGTCACCATTGCGTGTTGCGTACGTCTAGACAATGAATGGGACGTATATGAACTATGAAATGAATCACCGATCGTGCTTTTGTTATGAAAATGAGAGGACTTCTGTGAATGGATTGCAAAAAGGGAACATTTTTTTTCTCATCCAATCAAAATCATTTTTACATTCGAGAGTGTCATCGCTTTGCTTTGTTATATGCGAGCTGGCATGAAAGACCAATTCACTGAGATTGAGTGCTGCAGTTGAAGGCAAGTTGTATAGCAAAAGTGGACGCTTCCATAGAGTAAGTATCATAAGCGTGGTGTTAATATAATTTTTAATATAAAAAAAAAAACACCACACACGATTCAAGAATGTGAAATTCCACCCATTGGAATTAATAAACTAATTTAATTGAACTTGAAGTTGAACTTACCTTTACCGATGAATAGTTGATGTGAGCTCTGTGAACAATACTAGTGAGCCGCCTGAGTTATAAATTGCACATGTGAAACCCCTTTCCAGTCAAACAATACCATTCATATTTTAACTGGCAGAAAGTAAACATGCAAAACGACGTGGACTTTATACCTCGCGTAACCCGCCGTAGGAAAAACAACAGGGGCCTTGAAATGGATATCGATCTGCACGTTTTCCTCCGCGCCTTACTTACTGCGTGCAACCAGCCCACGCTCCTTGTATTTACCTTACTGCCACATTTATATTGCACAATCACGTCCAATACTATGGCACAATTCTATTTACATTTATATTGCGCAATCATTTTCCATATTATTGACAATCATTGCAACATAGTTTAATGTTACGATAAAAGATTGATAATTTCAAGAGGCTTGAAGCGAAGTTCAATTATCCGAAAGCCTTTGTCAGACTAATTGATGACTCATTGTCAAAATAAATTGATTGAAGGGGAAATCCAGGTTCATAGCAACTTGCTTTGAAGAGAAGTAGGATATGAGGTAAACATCAGTGAAATCTTGAGAAAGCTCGGACCTATATTGGGTTATTAATTTTCGAAAATGTTTACCATCATTACAGTATGGCGACAGTGCATTATTCTCTATTTCAGCGATCCTCCATTTGTTTTGTACAATATTAAGCCACTAGATTTGCATTTTGTCTGCAGACATGTTTTCTTCCTCTCTGCACTCCACGTATGTTCAAAATAACACATTTCTACATGATTTTCCAGGTAAAGTAGGTGTATCCAGACATAAAGATTCAAGTGATGTTTTGTTTACAAAACAAATGGTAGGTTGGTTATGCAACGTTGCCAATTTTGTAATGACCTTTGGGATAAAAAAAACCCTAATTTGCGTATTCTTATTTGTTTGTATTTAAAATTCTTTCCCTGATTTTTCTATTTCTATTAAGATCCTGCAGGAATTCCACTTTAGGGTACGGAAATTGGGGGGGGGGGGGTGCTATAAGCGGTCCATAACTGCTGTGAAATAATTGAAGGAACGTATCTTAGCAATTACTACTAGAACCATTAAAAAAGAAATTAAGCATTATTAAAAGGATGCACTACAGACATTTAACGTCACCACTGATTCTTAAGAAAATGAAAGTAAACTTATATCCGAAGGTTTTACTACAGAGCACATAACAGGTTAGTAGCGAGATTCGTTCATACAGGATCAAACGTGTTTTTAGCACGTCTGATTCAGAAGCCAATCTGTTTTTTCTTAACATCTTGCCACACCAGGGGCATCGATCCATGTTTCGGTTTGGAGGGACAAAAGTGAAAAAAAAGTGTCAAAACATGTCGGCGCACTCAGCGCGCAAAATTGCAACACATAATTTTGCTCGCAAAACACGCCGAAAAATTAACTACTTTGTATGTTAATAGGTGTTTTTATGCTAAGTTTAATGGTTTTATAGTGCTTTCCAGTGCTTTTTAAACACATCCTTGCATTTCATTTTATGAATTTTTCAAGTTGTCAAAATTATTGGGAGGAGGGAGTGGGGCAAATCAATATGTTCGCCCCCAATATTTTCATTGAAAAAGAAATACATGCAAAATCCCTTAGGAAATTTTGTCATTCATCACATTTAAGTTTTAACCCTAAAAAGGCTGGGGGGGGCGGAATCCGCCCCCCTAGACGTTTCGTGCAATATGTCTGCAACGCGCGAAGCAATTGCCGCGGCGTTTCATGACTTTTTTTCTCTCGAGTCTCGCGCATCTTTTAAGACCAAATTTGCGACGTCCGGGTACGCGGTTCTAAAGTTACGTAACATTTTGTAATTGCATGTCACCCCAAAAATCGCTCAAAAACGTGATTTTGTGTACAATTTCAATACAAATTGTGTTTTCAGCCAAAATTCATAAATGTATGATTATTTTTACTTTTACTGGTTGAAATTAAGTAATTTTGTGCTGTTTATGATCGCAAAAGTGTCCCCGACAAATTTCATCGAAAAAACAATAGAAAACAAAAGGTCGAAAAAACACAGAAATACATAAGAAATTCACAAAACAATGAAATATATAGGGAATTCATTTCGATTCCGGATTTTTTCACGCACATTTGCTAAGAATACTTAAAAGAGAGTCTAGACCAAAAAATTGGCATTTTTTGGAGCTTTAATTAATGATTTACAGCTTAATTATGCTTTTTTATTCATAAATTAGCATAATTAATTAATATAAAAATTAATTTCGGGTAATTAACTATGCAGTCTTGTACATTACGTGATGGGCGACGTGCGTGCCGATTTTCGGCGCGATCGCGCGGTCGACGGCCGCGATCTCGGGAGGGGGGGATTCCGCCCCCCCCCCAGATATAGCATAGCCAAAAAAGCCCAGCCTAATTAGGGTTAATCACACAACTGCTACTTTTGCGAATGGAGTGGATTCTTGTGATGCATGCTTCTAAACAAAAGAGAACAAAACATATTTTTATTCCTTTCAGCATGAAAATAGTGCTAT
>JZLH01S0603223.1:1879-17612 GCA_001188425.1 Eucidaris tribuloides | reverse complement strand
CCCGGTGACCTTTGACCTTTCAGCTCCAAAATCTAATCAGTTCATTGGTGGCTCATAGTACATACTTGGTCCTAGTTACATCAAAATCCGATTAGGGGTTCTCAAGTTATCGCGGTAACGAGATCCGGTAACGGACGGACGGACGGACGGACGGAAGGACGGACGGACGGACGGACGGACGGACGGACAACCCGAAAACATAATGCCTCCGGCAACTTCGTTGCGGAGGCATAAAAATAATATAATGAAAAAAAAAATCCTTAAAATATTACGTGAATAATTGAAAAGGAACTGCTACATAATGGTTTTAAGCCAGAAAATCTTTCACCATACATTAAAAATTCAGATATTGTAGAGTCTTTTTCATTTTGAATTTGAATAGATCAATTTACTATAAAAGTAAGGTTTCATTATTATGATTGTGTTTAGAAGTGTAAAATCTTTCTTCATCAGAACTTAAAATAGAATAACTATATTGTTTACGGAAAAAGACTTGAGTTTACGATTGTATACTATGTTGTACTTATAGGACAAAAACATACGATATTTAGCATTAGCAGAATTCAATTATTTGGACGACCTAAAAATGGGGGGGGGGGATATTACTATGCTTACAATGTCCGTTAGCCATTATTGTGAATCACGCATCTGATTACGTGATTATACAGTGTGTTCTAGAAAAAAATGGTCCAATCGAAAATTATTTTTTTAATATATGAAAATTAAATACAATCTAGTCAAGTTGGGTATTATCATAAAGCTAAAAGACCACACTTTCCAGTACAATTTATTTCATTTCATTTGGTTTTGTCAATCTTGAGATATATTGAATTTCCTGCAATGACGCAAAATCGTGTTTGCCCCAGTATATTGTATGTGCTGTAAGTGTACATGCAGGTTCTTACTAATGAAACCCAAATGAGAGTGTAAAAAGTATAGTGTAATTGTTCAATTTAGCTGAACGAACAGATCTTCAGGTTGTACATTTCTGATTTATTATTTGTAGTACAAAGGTAATACATTACTTTGACAAGAGGCCTAAAGTGAATGAGATTGGGAGATCATTATGATGTCAATGTGAATGCAGTCTGGTAAATAGAAGACATGAACATGTGCAATATCATGTCAATGCTAAGTAAGGGTTATTTGTATTTGATTTTTTATTTACTAAACAATCATTAATGAACAGAATTATGGAAAGACAAGATGCATGATTCATTTGTTTTATTAATGATTTTTGTATTTTAGTTTTCAATGAGTTCTGTTAGTTACAATACCATCAATTCAGTTGTCATTATGACTAATACACAAAAGTGGGACAAACGTGATTTTGCCTTACTGCACAAAAGTAATCATAACTTTTGATTTCTAAACAAAACTTAAATGAAACTAACTTTATCAGAAAGAAAATTTATTCTGCTTGAATATGATACCACATATACATACCTTTTGAGAAAATTACATACCTTAAATAATTTTCTCCCGATTGGACCATTTTTTTGGGGACACACTGTATGTAAGGACATTAAAACATATTAAAACATATATCTCCAGGCAAACAACATTTGATGACTATTTTTACCAAGCAGATTATAATTTACCACCATCAAATAAATGTGTTATATGGCCACATTCGACGTATAATATTATATATAAAGACAATTCATGATAATTGGAAAGGCAGGAGGACAATATAATCAATTTGACGACCTCATGCGTATAGTACTGACTTTATGTGTAGGATGCTGACTTTGTTGCCGAAGGGTTAATTAAATTGGGTTTTTACAATCCATAATTGATTGAAGGCAAGTGTCAAGGAATGTTTTGTGAGTGTTTGCCTGTCCTTGTGTTATGCATACATACATACATAAATACATACATACATACAAACATACATACATACATACATACATGCGTACTTACACACATGCATATATACATACATAAACACACATAAACATATTCATACATACATAGCTACATACAATGAATGTTTCTATGTATGTGTGAATGTGAATGTCATACATACATACATACATACATACATATATACATACACACTTAAAAAATAACTTGCTATATAAAACCTTCACCAAACAAAGGGCACACAAAATATTTTCTTTGGTATAGCTTTTCAAAAGAAACAAATTAAAACGGTTGAATATTGGTTTATGGTGAGAAGTGAACTCTTCTCCTCAAGTAATATTTCATGAACAATTAATGCCTTAAATGCAATGATTTCATACTGTTTCGAAATTAAATGGAAATACATTTAAATCTGTCTTTAATCATTCACAACAAAAGCATAGTACATGGTATATAGGCCTACATGATAAAAAAATGCGACATAAAACAATATTGAGTTACATGATTAACATAACATAATGAACATTGTAGAAAAAAACAAACATTTGAAGAAAAGATATTTTATGGGAATGCGGGTCAACAAAAGAGAATAAAGCCTTATATAAAGTTAACCTCAGTATGAAAAGCAATTATTGGATGCACACAAAACAGTGAAGAAGAAAACAAATACAAAGAAAAGCAAATTAATATATTTTATAAAAATCGCTAAATGTGATTTAAGATTTTTTTACTATCCAGAGACGAACTGGTACACTAAGGGACCTTTAAAAAAGATACAATTCTAGGAAACATTTGTCCTAATTTTGGGTAAATGAAAATTGGATGCAGAACGAGTCATGTAATTATTTATACTACGATTTAAAGAAAATTTAGAAGTTATGTAAGACGGCAATAGACCCTTTGAACACATGAAAACTGGCAATAATAAAATGATTTTTATCATATACATTTAAAAAGATTAACTGATTGAAAATAGGTAAAGAGTGGCATTACATGTTACATCGGAAATCATATAAACTGTGTTTTTTTCTGAAGTCTGAATAATTTTATTCTCAAAATAATGGCTCTCATTAGTCCAGGCAATGTTACAATAATTGATATGTGACAAACTCATAGAATAATATAACATAATTAAACTATATTTGGGTAAATGTTTTAACCGACGAAATGCGATTACATATGACACCAATAAATTTAACAACAGAAGTCCAAGATACATTGTGACCATAGAAACTATATTATTGTCGTCATTTTTTCTCTCACTACATATGATGAACTGATTTTTTTTTTTACATTTAGTACTATTTTATTGTTCAATAACCATTTATTCACTTTAGTTAATTCATTACTAAACATGTTTATTAGTAAACTTAAAGTGATAGGCTAACATTGTGGAGCTTCAATTTAAAACAATTGTCAAACTTTGATATCTGAGCTACATAGTAGTGTTCAAATGGACAAATAAACACCCTAGAATACAAAAGTTTGGAAAGTTACACTGCCAATGGCAAGTTATGCATGAATAAACAATTATAACTCGGGGCGAGTTTTAATAGCCTAGTTGTACACACAGTAAGTATATGGGAGGAAATGGGCAAGTGAATCTGATCAACTTACGATTTTCACTTTTTTTTAAGCACTAAATAATCATTTTGAAATACAATTTTTAACAGGGCTTCATGTTTAGACCTCATCAAAGACACTGGTAGCATGGGGAATCATGTGGTTCAGATTTTTTTAACTGTGGTAAATGTTAGCCAATACCTTTAAATCTGAGTTTGACATGAAGACAATGGTATCATCTGCAAATAAAATGAAATGACCACAGTTGAACAATATATGAGCTACAAAATCCTCTATGCTCTAAGTGTCTTTGATAAGGTTTAAAAAATGAAGCCCTGACAAAAAAAATGTTTATCAAAATGATTATTTAGTACTTTAAAGAAGTGAAAATCTACGATTACTCAGGTTGACCAGACTCACATTACCCATTTACTCCCATATACTTACTGTGTGTAGAGCTAGGCTATTTTATACTCCACCGCAGTGAAAATTCATGGGTGACGTTCCTTCATGCATATACTTGATGTAGTAATCCCTTCAATCAGCTCACACAGAAAGCTATACCGAGATGACGTGGTCATGTGCCAAAAAGGGGTGTCATGTGGCAGTGTACGTGTATAATACATAAGTAAAAATGTATCTTGCCAATGGCAGCATAACTTTCCAAACTTTTGTATTCTACATGTTCTACGGTGTTTACATTAGACTGTAAAAATATATAAAAAACCCAAATATATACACTGTATTTGAAAATGGTAATTACATTGAAAATGACCCCCAAAATGATTAAATAAGCAAAATAAGACAAAACGACAAAAATTGTAAAATTACAGTAAAAACTGTAAAATTAAATTAACTATTAGTAGTAATAATAATCATCATCATCATCATCATCATCATCATCATCATCATCATCATCATCATCATCATAATCATCATCATAATAATAATAATCGTGTCCGGACAGTTACCCCCTGGACAAGTCCCCCTCCCCAGGACAATTCCCCCCTAGGACAACTACCATACGATTAATTCATCAATGAATCAAGTAAGAAAATTTACAGTTTTAGTATTATTATTTCAATCGCCCACCGTATCTTGATTATGACATGACTATTTTCATTAAATATCTAAACTATTTGTCGTTGCATATAAGTCGTTGAAGCACTGAACAACAAAGTTTAATAATAAGTATTATTTGTTTTCGGGTAGTTGTCCTAGGGGAATAATCCCGGGGGGGAGGGTAGTTGTCCTGTGGGAATTGTGGCATGGGGGGAGATTGTCCGGGGGGTTGTGCCGGCGGGGTATTGTCCGGGGGGGGGGTAGTTGTCCTAGGGGGGATTGTCGACTGAGGGGGAATTGTCCAGGGGGGGGGGGGGTAGTTTGGCCTGGGAAAATTATCCTGGGGTAGATTGTCACTGGGGGGTATGTCCTAGGGTAATATGTCCGCTGGGGTAGTTTGTCCTAGTGGGGAGATTGTCCGGAGTGGTAGTTGTCGGGGGGTAGTTGTGTGGGGGGTAGATTGTCCGGGGGGGGGGTAAGTTGTCGCTAGGGGGGAATTAGTCCATAGGGGGAATTGTCCTGAGGGGGGAAGAAGATAGTTGTGCCTATGGGATAGTTGACCGGGGGGTGTTGTGCTAGGTGGGGGGAAATTGTTACCTGGGGGAATTGTCGGCGGGTGGTATAGTTGTCGGGCGGGGGTAGTTGTGCCGGGTAGTTTGTCGCTAGAACTCACAAAACATACATTGGAAGATGACGGTTTAAAGAGCTGCGGATAAGAAAATAGAAGAGACGGGTAACAAGAAACGGACAGGGGATTTTGTACCAAAAAGATCAAATGGAACATAAGATTAGTCCAATAATGTTATTCTTAATATACTGTAATTATAACCGTATAACTCTACCACCTTTACAATTGTACCATATTACCTGATTGCAGGAAACGAAATATTCAAGACAATATTTTACTTAAAGACACTGTATAACACTGTGGAAGGCCCGTTTAAAAAAATTGTCAAACTTTGCTATCTGACATATCTGACAGTGTTTGAATGGACAAATAAACACCCTAGAACACAAAAGTTTGGACAGTTATGCTGTCACTAGTACAATATGTGCAGACACAAATTAGCACATTAATTATTCTCAGCTGATAGGAAATTCTGCAACACAGCAGTCTATGGAGGAAAGCTGGAATCGTCTCTCAATGATTTTCACTTTTTTAAAGCACTTACTGATCGTTTAAAACTGCAATTTTTCAGGGCTTCATTTTTAGACCGTATGAGAGACACTGGTAGCATGGGGTATCATGTATCTCAGATTCTTTAAACTGGAAACTCTCTAAAACATAATGAGTGAAAATATTCACTCTTTGAGGAGTGAATTTAGAGGGAATTTGGAGTGAAAATGTGTGTTTCTCACTCATTTTGGAGTGACCTCAAGGATCACTCGAAATCTCCGGGTGATCCCTGAGGTCACTCCAAAATGAGTGAAAACACACCTTTTTACTCCCAATTTACTCTAAATTCACTCTTTTCTGAAATTCACTCCTCAAAGAGTGAATATTTTCACTCAGTTTTTTTTAGAGAGTAGTTAAAGTATGAAAACAGTGTGGTGAAAACAATATGGAACATCATATACATTTTCAGACACCTCGTCGGTGTTCATCCGAACCGTCGTATCAGTCGATTTTGAGATTTTTGCAGAAAATGAAAGTACAAGTCC
Organism: Eucidaris tribuloides; assembly: GCA_001188425.1. Taxonomy (NCBI): domain Eukaryota; kingdom Metazoa; phylum Echinodermata; class Echinoidea; order Cidaroida; family Cidaridae; genus Eucidaris; species Eucidaris tribuloides. The sequence goes on along the minus strand of JZLH01S0603223.1, from coordinate 11,459 downwards.
TATTCTATACATGGTTAAATTTTTAGGCAGCAATTAATTTTATTTTTTTGAGATATGTGGGGATTTTAAAGGCGATGCCATATACATTTTTGATAAAATGCGCAAATCCCATTGGAAACGTGTGCTGTAGCACAGCAAACAACAACTGCGCGCACTTAATATGCAAATACGCGGTCAGATCTGTCTGCAATGCCTTGACTGTGCACGTGAAAGAGAGATACGACGGTTTGCTGATCGCGCGTATTGAAAATGCGGTCAGCGTTGTTAAACTCCCTATGGCGTTTTAGTACAGGGAAAATCTAAACCACTCAAACCGAAATTACAAGCATGTAGCCTTTTTGCGATATTTTCTCTGATTCTTTGTTCTGTGTAAAAATAAAGATATCAATGTTAAAGCCCAAGTTTAGTTAGGGGATTTTTTGTTATTTGAAAGCTTTATGCCCCAAAGTCATAACCCTGCAATAATAGACTCTGATTGTCTTTAGTTTTTTTTTAAATTAATTAATGAAAAATCTTGGGGGGACCCCCCAAAATTTTACATTATAGCATCTAAAGGGTTAAAAAGGCTTTAAGGTTACACGTGTTATACCTCATCTGAAAGAGCAGACTCAGCTCTTTCAGATGGATGCTATAATGTAAAATATGCTCTTTGGATGCTATAATGTAAAATATAGTCAAAAATGTCGGGGGTCCCCCGACATTTTTCATTAATTAATAAAAAAAAACCCAAAGACAAAAACAGGTTATATGAGTTATACCTCATCTGAAAGAGCTGAGTCTGCTCTTTCAGATGAGGTATAACACATGTAACCTTAAAGCCTTTTTAACCCTTTAGATGCTATAATGTAAAATTTTGGGGGTCCCCCCCGAGATTTTTCATTAATTAATTAAAAAAACTAAAGACATTCAGAATCTATTATTGCAGGGTTATGACTTTGGGGCATAAAGCTTTCAAATAACAAAAAATCCCCAAAACTAAACTTGGGCTTTAAGCAATTGTCTTGGTCTTTCCTACCATGTATTTTTCTAGCAATGAACTTCTTGTAATGCTTGGGACAAAAAGTGGCAATTCTAGTAAACTTTGAAGTCGATTTTCTCTGAAATGAGTTTCGCACTGTCGTATCGCGACACAACGGTTCGGATGACCGCCGACGACCTGGCAACATGGGAAAAGCTTTCTTCAACTGCAAGCCTTACTACTGCATGGAAAGCAGTACATGTATAAGTTGCAATGTTTCTGCGTAATGTTTTTTTTTCTTAAGGTTTGGTGGGAAATTTCGAAATGTGAGCCGGTAGTATTTTACAATCTTTCGATGTGATTCAACAGAGTATAGGGGAATCCAAATTAAAGGAGTTTCGTCATATTTGAAGTTGAGTTACACCTCTGTGATATTATTTACGTATTTAAGGTAAACGGGGTGAATTGAAGCTGTCCTCCTGGAATGCGTTAAAGTGAACTATTCCCGGATTCTGCTGTAAATATGTTATGGGTTAATGTTCATCTTATTTAAACAATAACCATCAGTACTTGTCTTGACAGGCAAATTTGGACCGGTTTAATTTCTATCAGCGTCTGACTTTAATTCAGTGCGGATATATTGCTGCTTGTTTCTACTTAAATAAGCAGATCCATACACAAATTCCGTCCCGCCAAGATATTCACTCCAGTTAATGTATGTGGATTGGTATCCTGTTTCAGCTTATTTGGTTCTTGAGGCATTTTCAAGTCTTCGCAATCATGTCATTGTCCTTACAGACACAAGCTAATAATTTACGAAACTGTCAAATTTTGATATATGAGCTAAATAATAATGATTTAATGAACACATATACATACTAGCATAAACAAGTTTGGAAAGTTATGCTGCCTCTGGCATAGTATGCATGAATACACATTTATCACTCAGACCGAGTATAAACTAGTCAGACCTTCTGTATAACACAGTAGTCTAGGGGAGGAAATAGACAAGATCGGGAGAAGGTCACACTGGATACTGCAGATTGTCACTCTTTTAAAGCACTGAATATTATCACTAGTTTGAAGTACATTTTTTTCAGGGCTTCATTTTTAGACCTTATCAATAACACTTTGAGCATGGAGGATTATGTAGGTCAGATGTAGGCAGGGGATCTCTTTTGCATGCCTAAAAACTAACATTGTGTAAATACAATGGCATTTAGAAGAAAATGCCATCTGGGAACCTTTGGCAAAACATAGCAGCTGGAAACCAAGTTTTAGTGGAATTATAGTGACCGTTAAACTCAGATTTGATTTTTTTTTCTCGCGAGGAAAAAATTCCTACCATAGAACGTACACTAAACGGCTATTGTTTTTCTTTCGCATTTTTGAAATTCTAGGTAATTACTGACTTCCAGATTTCACACATATGCCCTTCATCAATAACCTAAGGGCATGGGTTATCTTTTCCTGGTCTGCGGGGATGTTTGCAAATGAGATCCACTGCCTTTAAACAGTGGTCATTGCTAACTTGTGTCTTTGTAAAATACTGTTCCGTAAGAGAAAATGAGTTTAACCATTCTATGAATATGTTTGCGAAGTGTCATATTTGTATCATTGCGCCAAGGTTAGGAGAACAACGTGATGGAGAATTAATGTTGAGAGAACCGTCTAGGGATCGACGGCATAAAGCGTCAAAGCAAAGCCCCGGGATCGCCCGTAGGGGCCACCGTGGAACTGGATGAAGAACACGCTAGATGGGGTGTAGACCTGGTTCGGGGTCTCGTGGTGGTCGAAGACGGCGAAGATGGAGTCGTGGTTGTCGACGTCGGTACCGTTACCGAAGGAAAGGAAACCCTTCCAATCAATGGTGAACTCTTGGAAGTAGATGAGGCCGATGCAGCCAGTCGGTGCGTTCAGGTAGAACACGAGGTAAATTCGTGGGTCATAGTCCCGGGGATACCCCGGGGACTGAATGCTGATGGAGGATGTTTCACTCAGGGTAAAGTTGACTGCATGGAATTGGAAATGAAACCATTTTATCAGTTTTTTTTATTGAAAAGTATTATTTTTTCCCCTTCAAATCAGTTATGATAATGTCCTTTTTTCATTGATTGATTGATTGATTGATTTTATTTCACTTCCATCATAAATATAAAACAAATACAAACACAGGTACACAAAGTCAAATATAAACAAAAATAATTCATAATTGAGTTTAACGAGAAAGAAGCATATTTGCATGTACACACATTTTTTTTGTAACATAAATAAACTTGAAAACGATAAAAAAAAAACATATTAAGCAAACGAGTAAATAAGATAAGTGGAAGTGGAGGGTCCTCTAAAAAGCTTCGCTTGGAGTTTGAGGGACCTCGAAAATAAAACAAAGAAAAAAACTTTGTAGTAATGTAGCATTACAATTTGTCTACAAATATAAATAAATACAAAAATAAGAAGAGAAGTCTACACTGTAACAGTCTCCGTGCAAGAGGGTAACATTTGAAAAGGTGTTATTGTAAATTGGTACTTTTAGCTTTCTTTCTTTATTTTTTCAAAGGAAGAAATATTGTTGAAACAGACACTACTTTGTGTTATTATCATAATTATAGTAAAGATAATGATCTTGCAAATGCCAGCCCCTCATACGGAGACTACAAAACAAAGAGTTCGAAATACAAGTACATATTACACTATATTTACAATATTTACAATTTTGACTGCATGCCTTCGAGATTTAACGTTCCTGCTGTAATGCCTACGAAGACTCAAGCGATGCTGTTATGAAAGTTTATTCGGAAACACAAAGGGAAGGGGAAAATTAACTTTTATAAGGTCGATAGGGTTCTGGGTCTATGATTAGAGTGAAGTATTGGCCTTAATAAATTCAGAATGAAAAATGGACAATGCTTAAAAATGGATAATGACAAATAATGAATAATGATGAGTAATAATAATGACTCCTTTGGTTTAAATGAATAATTCTAGTGAGGGGCACAATATGATTGTAAAAGAAATGTTTTGAGTTTAAGTTTGAAGGAGCTAATGAAATGGGAAGTTTTTATGTCGTCTGGTAGACTGTTCCAAAATTTAGGGCCGCTGAAAAATAAATGAACTTTTTGCTTTTGCGGTTCTTAACAAGGATAAATGATATTCATGAGACTGTCTAGTTGGATATTTATGAAGTGAAAAGTTCGCTGGAAACATAGAATCAAATACTTGGGAAGATTATTGTGGTTAAAATTAAACATATATTGGCCTAAATGAAACAAATATAGATCCCCAATTTTAAAGCCCAAGTTTAGTTTTGGAAATTTTTTTTTATTTGAAAGCTTTATGCCCAAAAGTCATATCTCAGCAGTATAATAAGGTGTTGGGGTTACATGAGTTACACCTCATTTGAAAGAACAGAGTCTGCTCTTTCTGATGAGGTATAACTCATATAACCTTAATACCTGATTAACCCTTTGGATTCTATAATGTAAAATATAGTCGAAAATCCCCCCCCCCCGAGATTTTTCATTAATTGATTTAAAAAAAACCCAAAGACATTCAGTATCTTTTGTTGCTGGGATATGAATTTTGGGCAGTGTGAGTACATTCCACAGTTACATAAAATACGGACACATTTTTTTGAAGTAATAAAAGTCTATCCAAGTGGGTTTGGTGGGTGTTATCCCAAATCAAAATACCAAGGTAGTAGTAGTGTAGAATAGAGCGTAAATAAGACATTAGTAGGGATAGAAGATTTAAGCTTGTTTGTAACGCCGCAATTTCGAGAAATAGTTTTACATAAATTGTCTATGTAAAGTTTCCACGATAGTTAATTATCTACAGTTATGCCAAGAAAAAAATATTTTGTGGGCAACGCGTCAATTGAATTACTAAATAGCATGTACTTTGTTTTTAAAATATTAAATGAACCTTTGTTAGCGGTCCACTGATTGACATTACGCAGTTCTATATTAATTGCATTAACAAGTATATATGCGGGTCGGGATGGGAGTGAAACAAGTTGGAAACATCGGCAAATAGGAAAAATTACAAAATATCAGAGGATCTATAAAAAAAAATCATTGGTTAATATGCAATTAGAAATAACACCATGACAATTAATAAAAGTAGAAAAAATGTCAATATTTAATTGGCACTGTAGAACGTTTCACATTCAGCTTTATAACCAACACTGTGAAGAATGGATACGTACAAAATTCTTCACAGCAACAGCTCCCCTTGCCGGTTTTTCGAGGGATGGAGTGACGGGGTACTTCAGCCATATTTACGTTGTACAAATGAAATAAAACCTAACAATCTTCAATTAGCAGCTTCACATAATTGACGGACATACAGAGTTACCATTGACTTGATTGATCTTACAATTTCATAGGCGATGTGTAATATTAGAACTTAAAGGGAGAAGGCGCCAGCAACTAACAGGCATAAGTTAAGAATGAAAATGACATTGTGAGTATTGTGAGAATTATGGTACATGGTGACAAAAACAGCCTAAATAAGAGGTACTGTGTGATACTCACCCTCATCCAGGCCCTATAAATTAGTTAATTTGTGTTTATTTTACGTTTTTGTAAGTTTTACCCTAAGACAAAACTTGCAGAAACAGCTATAGGGGGAGGAGCTTATCAATTCAAACAGTGCATACCTTTCCACGGTGCGGCTAGCACACGTCGCGTGGCATACATTGGTCACGTATGGTCAGCTCCCTGCAGTGCACGTGCAATCTGATTGGCTGGCAAGAACTCAAATATTTTCTTCACTTATGTCTGTTAGTTGCTGGCGCCTTCTCCCTTTATAATAAGTACAACTTAGCATAATTTTGTATTTTGTTTCAGGATTTACAGAATATGGATCACATCAACGACTCGCTGCATCAAGTCGCTATGAATAACAGAGAAAGTGGCAAAATAGTCTCCAGACCACCTTTTAGTTTGTCATAGAACTCTCAAAAGCGGGATACGGGCTAGTGTTACAACTCACATGTGTTTTCTGGCGTTCCGCAGTTCACTTCATCTTCATTTCCGCCGATGCAGTCATAGTAATAATCACACACAAAGTATGATGGGATACATTGGCCAGAGTTACACCGAAACTCGTTGTCCTGGCAAGTTCCTGAAAAACAGAAAAGAAACGTTATCATGCAGTTTCGACGAAGAAATTACTTATCAAATACTTAAACAAAACAACGGGTGTGATTTCAAAAACACAAGTTGCCAATAACCACAGTTTAATAAAATATGTAAGCTACATAATTCAGCATGCTCTAAGCGTCTTTAATAAGGTTTAAAAATGCAGCCCTGAAAAAAAGATTATTTCTAGATGATTATTTAGTAATTTAAAAACGTAAATATTTGGGGTAACTTAGGTTGACCGGATTTGCCTTGCATATTTCCTTCCAGTGACTATTGTGTGTAGATCTAGGCTAAATTATATTTTATCGCAGTGGTAATTCCAACGGTAATGTTTGTTTATGTATATCTTACCAGAGGCAGCATAACCTTCCAAACTTGTGTATTCTAGGATGTTTATTGGTTCATTTAAGCACAACTATGTAGCTCAGGTATCAAAGCTTGACATTTTATTGAATTGAAGCTCCACTATTATGTGGAGACGGAATTTGTGTTAAATATGACAAGTAATGAGTATGTATGTTCACCTTATGTTCAGACGAGTATTTTCGTTGAATTTGATATATAAAAACTGATGTAATTGTTTGAATGCATTATTTCAAATTAGGCTTAAAGACCAATAAAAACAAACCAAGGGCACAAACTTTTTACGTCTTCCCTAGAGGTGACAAGTCGCGCCGATTTATTGTCATTCTGAGCTATATAACTAATGTTAAATATGAAGAGATACAAGTACACATGCAGAACATACAATTTTATTATGTATAACACAGTGACAAAGCTAATGTAATTTCATTTATCAATATGCAAGAAATTACATACAATCATATGCACGTGTCTCCATTATGCTAGTTCCGATTATTTGCACACGCCGTGTTGACCCTGCATTTCTTAAATCTTTGATGTAGCACCTGCTAAATTGTTCCTTTTTTATTGATACATTTTAGAGTATAGAGTGCAAAAAACAAACTGTACAAAGTGGCTGACACTCATAAAAGATATTTTAAAACATCTTGATTTTCCGCAATTCTTCGGAAACCCCGACATTAAACTTACGTCAAGGACTACTCACAGTTCATTTCGTCGTCAAAATTCAGACAATGGACGGTATAGTCACATCGGTAGTCCGCGGGAATACACTTGTCAGTTCCTTGACATCTGTATTCATCCCTGTATCTGCCACATGTTCCTGCTGGACAAGACACAATATCCCGAAATTGATGTATCACCCACATGAATATCGATGTGCATGGAGATACACTGACTAGCATCTTGTCTTCGTAAATTTTCCTATTTTCCTGTATTCCCTCAGTAGTAGAAGTAGAAGCATTAGAAGTAATAGTAGTCGTCGTAGCATTAATAGCAAAATCAGCAGCAGTATTATAGTAATAGCAGCAGTATTAGTGATTGTTGTAACAGTAGTAGTAGTGGCAGTAGTAGTAGTAGTAGTAGCAGTAGTAGTAGTAGTAGTAGTAGTAGTAGTAGTAGTAATAGTAATAATAGTGGTGATGGTGGCGGTGGTTGTAAACGACAGACAGCAACCGTTAACGAGGAAGCGTTCCAGTTTGCTTGGAAAAGTCCACAGGTGTTGGACGAAAGGTTATCGGTCAATAATACAAGGTTAGTAGATGCTTGAAATTGTATTCTTCTAGTAGTAGTAGTAGTAGTAGTAGTAGTAGTAGTAGTAGTAGTAGTAGTAGTATAGTTAGTAGTTGCCGCAGCAGCAGCAGCAGCAGCAGCAGCAGTAGTAGTAGTAGTAGTAGTAGTAGTAGTAGTAGTAGTAGTAGTAGTAGTTGCAGTAGGAGTAGTAATAGCAATAGCAGCAGCAGTGGTAGTAGTAGTCCAGTAGTAGTAGTAGTAGTATTAGTAGTAGTAGTAGTAGTAGTAGTAATAATAATAATATGAAAGCAGTAGTACTAGTATAATAGTAGAGGAGGGAGAATAGCAGTAGCAGTGCTAATAATTGAAAAAAAAAAACAAGTATTGGTAGATGATAGTGGTAGCAGTAATACTACTTTATACATGGCATATTAGTAATAAAAAATAAAATGCTAAAGTAAACGGAATTGTGTTTATTTTCTTTTTACTTGTTTAATTTCTTTTGTTTATTTACATAATTATTTAGTCATTTATTTGTGCCAATATTTGGGGTGAAAAACGGATAGAAATGTAGCCCTCTTTAACGAATTCAAACATTCTTCATACATGAATACTCCGTCTTCGGGTTTTAAGCTAAACAAACTTTCTTCATCTCTTTATTAAGTATTTATAAAATAAATGTTTTCGGCATTATTCAGTGGTTCTAACAATTGTTAGTACCTGTAACGAACGATTCATATTCACTCTAATAGTAAAAAATGATTATATATTCTAATTCTTTCTGATTAGCTCTGTTGATGGTATGGCAATCGTTTGTTTAATATTTATTGTTTTACTTATAAAAGGGATTTAGATATTTCGCTTTCTACCGAAACTGATTCTATTAGCTATACAAAAACTCAACATAAATGTAACAAAAATAATATACATGATTGCGTCCGAAACGTAGTCAACATGACTTCTGTTTTATGGTTGAGTGGATGTTTTTAAAATCGTTTTTAAAATGCCGCAAATTAATTCATTCATCTCGAGATTTTTACCAGGTTGTACTTGTGTGCAATTGGATTCATCGTCTCCTTCGAGGCATTGTTGTACTCCATCACATACCCAGTATTCAGGGATGCATTCCCCATCCTTATCACATTGGAAGAACTCTTCATCGCACGCTGGATGATGATGGGCTGTAAACCATGAGGAAATGAAAGTTAACAAACCGCCTAATAATTGATCTCACAGAAATTGGGCTAAAACTGTAGAGTACGAATGTCAACGATTTTTCATCGAGATTTTTTTTTAAACTGCAAATAGATTTATGGATAAAGCAAGTGATTCTAAAAGATGTACAGACAATGAAACTCTAGCACTTGGTAATAATTTGTGATGACTTTTCAGCTCTGTTTCCCCAAGAGCTAGATTTGTACACACCAGATGGTTAAGACGGTTTTTAAAAATCAAATGCTTGTATATCTGCATGCACAGCAATTTGTGAAAGAGAAGTGTGTGAATGTTCAATCTGCATTCAATCAATCGACTACCGGCGATGAATTTACAGCTCCTCACGAGGTAATTGCTTGACTGCTAACTGCAAAGATTGCCATGAAAAGGCGTTTGATTAAATACTAGGTAGAATGCGTTAATTTTAATATATCTTATAAGACAAGAGTAACTAAGATATGGAAGAAAAAAGTATATCTTTATCCACCGTTATATGAAAGTGCAAAAAAGGTGAAAACAAATAATTAAAATCACCTTTTCGTCATAAAATTGGAATTTATTTCATACCTAATACATCTTAGAGCATCGCCTTTTATCAACCAAAATGGCGCAACCACAAAGATACATTTTGAGGATTTGTTCATAATAGTAGCGGCAGTAGCCC
>JZLH01S0603219.1:7344-27820 GCA_001188425.1 Eucidaris tribuloides | reverse complement strand
GGTACTATTAAAGTATTATAGGCGAGCCTCATACCTCCTAAATTTTGACAGTACGAATGCGCACTAGCATAATCAGATGGCCACAGATCCATCATATATCCAGGGGCCGGGTGCGGCCCCCCCCCCGGGCCCGACGGGGGGGGGGGGGTACTCAGATTTGGCTCCGACGGGAGTGTGCCGCTGAAGTCGAAAAACCCGACCCTTTTTTAAGGGTCATTTTTTCGGAAAATGGTACCTATTATTAAGGGTTTTTATTAAGAAAAGTGGCATTTTTTAGCATTTTAGCGATGAAATAGGCGACAATATCTAGTGTAAATCGTAAAATTTCAAAATCATGACCCATGTTTAAGGATTTTTTTCCAAAAAACCGGACCCATGTTTAAGGATTTTTGGCGAAAAAGTCACCTATTAGAGCGGCACACTCCCGTTTACCTTAGTAGGCGAGTACCCCCCCCCCCGGACTCCTGACCGCAATTTGGATGCGCGCGGTCAAGCTAACTGTCGTATGTCTTATTTACACGCAAAGTCAATGCGCACACATACGACAGTTTGCTGACCGCACGTATCATACAAGAGATCAAACCAACCGTCGTATGTTTACGCACTGTACACTATTTCAATGAGAAAAGCGCATTTTTTGCCAAATTGATAATTATGTCCTTGCATTAAAAACACCTCAATATCTTGAAAATTAAAAGTTTTTATATCACGATTTTTTTTCCAGATATAGAATGAGAACTATACTTTCATTTTCCGTAAAAACCTCAAAATCGATATTTTGACCACAGATGGACATATTCCACGGTTCGGATGATCGTCGACGAGTTTTGTCCCATCGTACAACAAAATTGTATATTAACCCGTTGGCTACGGGAACCGGATGTGATCTGTGACTCCTTTCGGAGTAATATACACTTCACATTCTATATGTGTCATGCATTATTCTTAGGAATCACTGTATCTCGGAGGCAACGGATTAGAAACAGAAAATCATTTAGGGGCAAAATACAACATGTAAACTTCATAAGGCTAATTGCCAGGAAAGCTGGTTAATGTTTTTTTTTTCACAGTCATTCTGATCTTCCAATAATTGTCTTTTTTTTCTTCTGGCCACTAGCAATGCAGCAGCAGCCAGGATTCATAGACCCGTTTACCTACAAACAGGTCGATCAAGATGGAGGCGACATACCGCTGGAGGACTACGGGGTAACGCTATCAATTCCACCGAAAGCGTTACCAGAAGACGATAATAAGCTAATAACGGTCCGTATCCGCGCTGAGGAAGAAGAATGGCCACTCCCACCCCCAGAAGACGAAAGCCAATCAGCCGACGAGGAGATTTCTGTATGTCCCGCCGTTCAGTGCACGCCTTCTGGCTTGAAATTCCAGTCACCAGTCCGACTCGATATTCCCCATTCTGCTGTAATAACTGGGACGGATACTGATGACGTCACAGCTGTATTATACATCCAGCAAGCTGATGATGAAGGTAACACATTGAATAGGGAAGTGTGACATAACTCTGGTTCAATAAATCGTACATACAATGGCTGAACCAGATGTAGCTTGTCGCATTCGGTTGTATCCACCAATGGGAAAGTCTTATTTGTACCGGGACATACTAGTTCAGCTATAAGCCCCCATATATTTCTAAACGGTTATTATGTCATCACTTTGGTAGTCTATACACTCCTGCTCATAATTATGAAATATTTTGTTGATACTTAAGTTCTTTCTCCTATATCGTCCAAAATTTTCAAAGATAAGTGTTTATTTCACAAAAACGCAGTATGTGAAACAATTTTTGGATTTCATGAGATGACTAAAGTAAAAATTAAAATACATTTGAACGCAATAACAATTATATATATAGTTTTTTTTTTTAAACCCACCAAAAATCATGAAAAAAATTTAAAATCAAATTAATTCAAATAACAACACAAAAAACTGATAAATTTTGATCAAAATTAATGTCAATTATTATTAAATTAACATCAGAATAGTCTATTACAAGCCTAATAACGCGCGTAACCACCACGTGACTGAACAACAACTTTGAATACCGCCATTTTTAAACACAGGTTTTAGCGTCGAGTCAGACGCTACAAAATGCTCAGCATTCCTAGAATACTTATATTATACTTGTATCACCAGGGTTGAGCAAATATTAATCCCAGATGTACCGTTCACGAAAAAATGACAACTTCTAAAATGTTTTTAAAACATTCCATAATTATGAGCATGAGTGTATCAACTCCATGTTGCAAATTTAGATCCCCTGTCCACATACTACAAAACTAGACACTTTCCGGTGTCAACTATAGCAACGGTGCCCACTTCGCAGTTAATAGATTTTGTAGGAGCACCTCCATTAATTAATTTTATATCACTTGTCTCACAAAATTTCATATTTCGTTTAATTTATGCACCTCAACACGTAAATCTCATGTGATATGCAATAACCTTCATTTTAGATCCCCTTCCTATTCCTAACTTTCCTGCCAAATCACATTACCAATGGACTATATGCCTGGGCTCAAACAAATTATGTCCTAACTTGTATGCAACTCAGCCCCCCCCCCTCCCGCCCCCAAACAAAACAAAACAAAACAAAACTTTTTCTTGGTAATATAATATAATAATTGATATTGGTATCGTTGAAAAGCCTCTTTGTCTTCCTTCACAATTACCTCATTTGCCATGATTATGAATTCATGGAATGTCCAAGACATTTGAATAAGGGGACAAGTCAAAGGTGAAAAGCTGCAAAATGCATTGTTATCGTCATCAGTTCAGTGTTCATTTGTATGGAGAATAGATTGTGTTTAATGATGTTATGGTTTTTAATGAAGTGTTATGCGTTGTATTCATATATTGTTTCGAGTAATTGTAAAGTTACCATTGTGTTTGAGATTCATTAAGATTCTGAAGAGTTTTTGAAGGCCCCCTCCAATAAATGACACATAACTGTTCGTCAACGACCATCACAACACAATTCGCTCTCCATACAAATGAGCTGGTGACGATAACAATACATTTTTGCAGCTTTTCACTTGTGACTTGGCACTTTATTGAAATGGCTTGTACATTCCCTAAATCCATAATCATGGCAAATCAGGTACCATTGTGAAGGAAAGTAGACAGACCGCTCAATGATACCAAAGTCAAGTATTATACTTTAATATCAGGAGGGATGCCATCGCTCAAATTTTAGTTGCGTTACCCATTTTGAGGAGTTTACATAAAATGCAATAAAGGAGATCTAGAGTGCACGGAAACATGCACAAAGAGACGAACAGAACACTTAAACTTAAAACACTCTGGAGCCCTTCTAGGCAGCGACATAAACAAACACCAAAATTAGCATTGTATCATATTAATGTATTCTAGTTTTATTGGGTTATTTGGACATTTGCTCAATGTTCACCTGTTCTCGAAGAGTAATTTGTCAATAATCATTACCATTTCGTGTACAAAACAAAAGACAATTTGTTTTAGGCGTCGGTAGTCGAAACCAAAATGGGGATGCCCCTTACCGAAGCGTAAAATAATCGTATAATAACTAAGAATTATTGCCAAAACATCACGAGGAGAGGCACATTGCCTCCTCCGTATCTGTGGCATAAGATAACACAATTATCATATGACTATTTTTTTGAAGTATCGCTTTTTACTGTATGAAAGTTTTCGTAAACTATTTAATACATTTTGACGTGCAATCATGCTACACTTTTCGATAAAACAGTTCATATGTCTATAATTATGCTTGTACGTTTCAGGAAACATTTCAGTAACTCGCGTAGAACTAACAACAGAGGGAATGCCAAGGTGTGTCATTCACCAAGACAAGGTGGAACTGTACGTCGATCACTTCTCAAGTTTTCTCGTAAAGTTGGGATTACAGAAACCTAAAATCCGTATCGGATGCTTATCCTTCTTTCCGATGATAATGCCTTCAACACGAAAACCTGTCCTCGCAATCCAGCTATACCCCAACACGCAAGGAAGCAAAGAGGTAAATGGCATAATGCAGCTTGTAGATAAGTTACAGAAAAGGTCTTTCAAGAAGTTGGATTAGATTGATTTGTCCTTTTTTTATTTGATGGAGAGTTTGCCGCCTAAATCTACGAAATACGGAAACCTTGTGCCAAAAGCTGTTTTGTGAGAATCATCTTTACAGATTTAAATCATTAGGTATTATCAACAAAAGCTGTAAAGTGATTTGGTACATATAATCCGCAGGGGAAACTTAAGTTCTTGGGGTGGACGACGTGCAATTATTGCACTCATGGGTCTTTTAAGAAAGAATAAAGTTTATATGACATTAGAGGTCGAGCAATTAGGTGAAGATCTATTACTCGATTTCAATCAAACTTGACATTAATTTTTCGTCCATGATCTAATTTTTTGCAAACAGAGGGTTTATTCCTACGTCCAGGAAATATACCAGAAAAAAATACCTAATATAAAAAAAACACTATCTATAACATGTTGTGGAAGCCCTATTTGACTTTATACGTCCTCCTATTCAATCTCTATGTTATATATATATATATATATCAAACTTTGATACCTGACCCCAAGATATTATTTAAATGGACAGATGATAGAACACATAACTTTCTACAGTTATGCTGTCATCAGCAAAATATGTATAGATAAATACATATGGGGCCAGCTTAGGCCCCATCCATATCCAGCCTAACCGCTCACGATGGTGGTCTCCTGCGTTCAATTATATCTCATTTATTAAAAAAATTACTATATTAATTCTTGATCATATTTGTATATTTTGTATATGTTATGTATATTAATCGTATAGTATCAGTTCACATGATTTTCTACCCTCCCCACTCAAAAGTATTGCAACATGCACTATAACGCACGCATTTTGAGTAGAAGGGGTCTTTCTATAATGACGTCCTAATGAAGTTTATTCTTGGAGAATAACAAATTATTTGAAATGAATTCAATGAATATAATTTCCCCTTTCTTCTCCAAGGCGAAGAGATAATCAAATGCAGGCGCACCCACGACAGTGGTGCTGAAACATAAAAATTTAACATTTCTTCGCCTCCCTGTAGGAGTGGGGTGTTAATTCACACTAGCATCGTAATACGCTTTCATATTTGCCGTCAAACGGTTTTGATGGTTTGGAAAGATTTCCTACTAACAAAAAATGCCAATATGTTCTTTTGATACTGTCTCAGGAAGAAGACACCACGCCGCGAAGAAGAAAACACCTCTTATTTTTATAAGACAGTGATATAGGAGAATAAGGCTACTAATTCGAGATGATGGTCTTCTCTCCACATTTTTGTATCCAATGTAATGAAAAGTCGCATGACAGTAAATTTTAATATGTTTACAATTGTAATTACCTTTAGAATTCAGAAAGAATAAGAAATTATAACTTGAAGAGTTCTTGACCAAAATATGGGGCGTATCCTCCTATATCACTGTCTTATGAAGATTGGAGGCACTCTCTTCTTCTCGGCGTGGTGTCTTCTTTCTGAGACAGCTTCAAAGAAACATATTGGCATTTTTCGTTAGTAGGAAGTCTTTCCAAACCATCAAAACCGTTTGACGGCAAATATGAAAGCGAATTACGATGCTAGTGTGAATTAACACCCCACCCCTATAGGGAAGTGAAGAAATGTTAAATTTTTATGTTTCAGCACCACTGTCGTGGGTGCGCCTGCATTCGATTATCTTTTCGCCTTGGAGAAGAAAGGAGAAATTATATTCATTGATTTTTTTTTCAAATAATTTGTTATTCTCCAATAATAAACTTCATTAGGACGTCATTATAGAAAGACCCCTTCTACTCAAAATTCATGTGTTATAGTGCATGTTGCAATACTTTTGAGTAGGGAGGGTACCTGTGTTATACCCTTTGTTAAAACTATATCGTTTATATTTATCATTGTTTGTACTTTTCGAAATTTGTATTTGAATTTGTTTGAACGCAGAAATAAAACCAAACCAAACCAAACCAAAACAAAGTATTTTTACACGATTTATTGTCCTCTGGTTAAGAATTCTAAAGCAAACATGAAATACTAGAATGGTTGCTTTAACTTTCACTTTTTGGAAACACTCATTGATCGTTTTGAACTGCAATTTTTTCCAGGAGTTCAATTTTAGACTTTATCAGATTAGCATCAACGATTATGTAGCTCAGATCTCTTACAATTGAAAACATTGTTACATGATTCTTTTAATATTCGTTGGGTCTGTTGTCTCGTTGCATTTCTTCCAGTTGAAACAGAAGCATCAAAAATCGTCTCATGAGCTACGACCACTTCATCAGGAGCTTGAGTTCATCGCTGAAGAGAATGAGAATGACCTCAAGGTGCAATGTGATGAAATCGATTCGGGCAAAGAGTCAATAATTAAGGTATTTTTAATGCACAATCTGTGTTACTAGCAAAACTCATTTGAGTAAAATTCATTGTAATAAACCCAAAATAAAAAGTGCAAGTCATTATTTTGTATGCTGTGTACTTTAGGGTGAATTACTTCTATCTTATTCAAATTGATAAATCAATTGGCTGAATTTTACAAATACAGGTATAAGACGGGCCATAAAATCCATTGTTTCAAAACATGATAAATCAATTTTAGAGTGCTGCAGAAAAGTGAAAAACATAAAAAATAGTAAGTAGGCCTTAAAATGAAATATGAAATGAATTTATATTGTTTTAAAGGCCCACTGTCATGACAGAATGGACAAATGCCCTCTTTTGACTCTAATTTCAGACTTGAGGGCACCAATTCTACCCATAATGCAACAGAAAAATCCTGATGGCATGGTAAATTAGAGCATTTGGTTTCCTCCTGCTCTCCGTAGACTATGGCATTGCAACAGTCCATATTTGTGAGTGTGTGTCTGTATCTAAAGACTAGTTCTCATCCTCTCGGTGGTTGAGTTGACCCTTGACAGTGGATCTTTGTATATTGGCATACTGTAAAGATACATATATACTAAAATATTCGGGAACAATTTTACACATAAAAGAAACTTGTTTTCTTCAGACTTTCATTTTAATGAAACTCTCCGTGCACGAATAGATCTTTTTGTTTTCCAAACTGGTAAATATACTACAAGAAGAACATATTTTCACATTAATGTTTAAGTGTTTGAAAACCGATGATAACAATTGTGCAAAAACGTGTTCAATTCACTCACATACACACACACACACAAACACACACACACACACACACACACACACACACACACACACACACACACACACACACACACACACACACACACACACACACACACACACACACACACACACACACACACACACACACACACACACACACACACACACACACACACCCACACCCACACATTATACGATAATTTGAAGGGTTTTTTATTTTTCATGAAACTGTCTATGTTGTACCCTCGTTCACAATTATGTTTTGCAACAATATCATATCAGAAGTATAGTTGTGCTTCCCAGTCATCTTCAGATGATATTGAAGTGAACGATACAGACTTAAGTAAAAATGCGGGAAAATTATGAAGAGGATAATCTATATTGAAATAAACCTACTTTATGTTCTTGGTGTTTCGTGTTTGTAGACGGTGCCTGTGAAAAGGCTTTTCAGCCAGTGCGCCAAGAACGTGGATATCCCGCTTGATTTTACCACTCAGGAGGAATGCGGAAAGACTCTCAGACTGAGTCTATGGCAGTCGGAAGAAGATAAAGAAGAGCTGGTGTTTACGGCAGACATAAAAGGTACTTTTACATGCTTAAAGTTTTACAGTCGAGATAAAATACTGCCATCTTTTGATCCGATAAAAATAACAGCACCAATTTTTCCACAATAAGTAGCTTGATCATTGAATGAAATGGGGCTCCGAAATTTGATCCGGCGACAGCTGCTTCTGTGACAATATGCTTAAAAAGCAATAGGACTAGGTTGCCCAATTGGTTCGCAGTTCATAATAAGGTTAAGGTTGGAGGTAGAGTTATTTAGGATAGCGTATGAAATAATCACCCGAAATAATAAATGTGTATACACTGCGATAAAATATCGCAATTCACTTCATCCTTTGGTAGATGCATCAAGGAGTACAATATCGCACTTTTGAAAGACACTTCTTTAATTTATAAATGATTTCTGGACTTGTCTCTTTGACCTTGAATTGCACTTTACCATCAATAGGTACGCTGAGTGAAATATAAGGGACGGTGAAAAGTTAACAACGAGGGCAAGCGAAAAATTATAAACAAAAAATGTCTTCCTGGTTTCCTGGATTTCAAATATTCAGGGCGAAACGCTGCCGCCCTAGAGCCGCTGCGTGACGTGAACATACAATCTGCGGTCAGAGTAAATTAATAAAAGGGTGTGCCCTCAGCGCGATTATATCGGGAATGGTTAGATATGCTCGTAATCAGGTCAAATTGTCGCTCAATTTTCGTAGAAATGTCAACATAAATCATGGTTCGAATCAGGCCCGTTTAAGCAGTGTAAGCGCAAAGAGACCCCTACCAGATCAGCCACTATTACCCTCCTTCTTGATGACATTTATTTGATTGTGAATGGCAGGCTCTACAAGCAACAATTTATTAATTTTGTGTATAACATTTATACGTCTCATTATATTAATAACTGTAAGTGTTGCCTAACACCAATTTAAAGTTCCTTTTTTTTTTATATTTATGTCCATATAAATGCATTTCCGTGGCTGTAAACTTTACTGTAAAATGTCATAATTGTAGTAGAAGTACATTTCAAGAAGTTTTAAATCGTTTGAATTTTATGCGAAATGCGCAGTTATGACCTTTTAACTAAAAATAATTTTAATTCCCATGAAGAATAACCGAAAAGGTGAACCCTGTCCGTCATACACGCAAAACACGGGGTACACACAGTCAGACTCAGAAGCCAACACACACACAAGGCACCACACACACACGACACACCAACACACACAACCACACACACAGCACACACACACACCGCCGCGCGCGTGCGACTACAGAAACATACACAGAAATGAATTGCTCATTAAATGTTATAACATACAATTATCAACTTATTCCGCGCTTACTCACTAAAACTACGAAAGGTATTTTCGGATATAATCTTTGATTTATTGAATTTATTATCAAACTGCAATGACCATTATACAACATTTAAATATACATAACGAATTACAACATATAATTTACAAAAAAAAAGAAATAGAAACATTTACAGAACGTACACTTATAAAAACCAAGCCGTTTGATAATATGAGAGCTAAATAATAGCATGATAATGATAATCTAAGTTAGTCCCATAAAACATATTATTTAAAAATGAACATATTTACACTATATACATCAAATAATTATATTGAATTAATCATGACATTTACAATCTTTAAGAAAATAAAATCTACTTTTATGAAATCAAAATGTCACAATATCGTTATGATTAAACTTTTCTTACAGACCCAAACAACAAGGATCGAGGACCATCGGTACAACGAAAGTAAGTAGACTTTTGCTTAACTAAAAAGATGGTCGTAAATATTAAGAACTGCAAATAACCACAAACGCTGCACGACATTATTTGAGATCAGTCGCATTTATAAAACCGTTAGAGACGATTTGATTTGAATATAACACGCATAATCCATAGACTCCTGCCGAGATATCTCGTATTTATACGAAAGTAAAGTAAAATTTGTGAGCTTTCTAAAAAAATACACCACGAACTACATTTTGAAAGAAACCTTTTGCTGATAATGCAATCAAATGCAGCGAGAGAGTGCGTAGAGCAAGCAATTTGATTGGAAGCTTGGTCTGGATTCCAAACGTTGCAAAAAAGTAGTGTTGTGATCTCTCGGTCTTGGTCTCGGTCTCGAAACCAAATGTTGGAGGTCTCGGTCTCGAAACACAGATATCGGTCTTGAAACTCAAAGTCTCGGTTTCGGTCTCGGTCTCGGTCTCGGAAGGAAGAGGTCTCGGTCAAGTGGTCAAATGGTCAAGGTGTTGGTCTAATTCGAGGCCGCGAGACCACAGCACTGCCAAAAAGAGTGTAAAAACTACACTCATGCTCATAATTATGAAATATCTTAGAGACATGTTAGAAGTTGCTACATCTGGGATAAATATTTGCTCACCCCAGGTGAAACAAGTTTAATCCAAGTATTTCAGGAATGCTGAGCATTTTGTAGCACCCGACTAGACCCTAAAACATGTGTTTATAACTGGCTATATTGAGAGTTGTTGTTGGGTCACGTGTTGGTAACGCGCGTTATTAGACTTGTAACAGACAATGCTGATGCTTATTTAATGATAAATGACATTAGATCAAAATTTATCATTTTTTTTTAGTTACTTTAAGTCATTACTTTCTTTCGTGATATTTTGTGGATATTTTAAAAAATAAATATATAATTCGTTTTGCGCTCAAACGTATTTCAGTCTTTACTTTAGTCATCTCATGAAATCAAAAAATCGCTTCACATACTGCGATTTTGTGAAATAAACACTGTCTTGTCTTGAAAATTTTAGACGATATACGAGAAAGAACTTGAGTATCAACAAAATATTCCATAATTATGAGCAGGAGTGTATTATATATTTCATGTTACAATTTGATGAAATCGCATTGGGTGGTGTGTTTTCCGGTGGACAGCATCTACAGCTTATGCACAAACGAAGGAGCAGTTGCTAACTCCATGCGTGTGCCAACGGATTTTAAGACATCATAATATGACTTCTTTTGATGATTTATCAGAATTTATTTTCCTGTGTGTTTTTCCCCTTGCTTTTCAGATTTATGCCCGGTGGGATTGAGGAAGAGAAATTAAATAAAATAGCAGAAGCTATTCCGACAGATGACAGTGTAATCAAAGTTCTGGGATTTAAACTTGAATTCAAGTACCAGCAAATCGATAGATATGTGCGTATGAATTACCTCGAAAATAGGGTAACCTCAAACGGCACGTGTGAAATGCTCTTTGAGTGGATACAGTGGGTCGCACCGACTGAGCATAAGAAAACACTGCGAAAAAAACTGTTCGAAGCAGAACTTGTCGAAGTTGCTGAAGAACATCTGCCATCTGATGATGAAGAGAAAGGTAAGAAAATAATTCATAGTTGACACATCCCGCGTCTTTCCTTAACGTCCCTGTTTAGGTGCCATAAAATCTCAGAGAGTAGACTTCGAACATAATCCCGCCTTTGCTAAGGCCTTTAAGTTCACTTACGTAATCATTCATAACAAACAGCCACCCAGGTTCGCTAAGCTCTTTCATTTACCGGACAATTTGTTTTTAAATCTATATCTCACTTTTAAATCATTCGATTTCCTTGTGGGTTTTTGGTCATATTGCAGTATTAAGCTAAATATGTAACAAAACTTTTGTCGAGACGTTTAGTATTTTTTTGAGAAAATTGAAGAAAACCATTTGAGACAGCTGATTTTCAAAGCTGTTACACGCGCATTTGCAAAATTATCTTGAGGTAAAATGTGGAATGTATATACAAAAGTTCATGCCTAATATAATATGAAAGTTTCAACTTGAACAAAGCACCAGAAATATATTTAAAAAATGCCCTTTACCGACGTACTTTTGTGGTGAAACTGAAACATTATGCAGGGGCATATCCAGGATTTTTTTTCTGCGTTGGTCCTGACCATAATATTTTTCACAATAAAATAACAAGAATTCTTGATCATTTTGTTTTCATGTCATTGTGAAAAAAGATCCTTGGAAAAATGTCTATAATAAAAATGTGCACCTTTTACATTTTGTTTTAGGGGTTGGGGTTACGTACTACCATATTCAGGAGGTATTAGTATTCATTATTGCGCAGCTGTGGCATTTCCGGTATGTTTCTGCATACACAATGAGCATGTAACATTGTTACCCACGTGCTCACACGTGGCGAGTTGATTGCAAAGATCCGGGGCTCTCCGTTCCGTATTTAGAACGTGCCTTCCATTTAATAAATACAAATAAATATCCGACTAGTTATCAACGTGAACCCACGAAAGGTCTGTAATAAGTTTTCGTGACCCTCAGAAAATAATGACTTCAACACCCGCTAAAAACGGTCCCCCGATAAGTCTTTTCGTCCGTAGATTGTGAGAAATCTGTATGGACTGATATTCTCCACAGTTTTAGTTTAAGTTGTAACAGAGGCGTTTGCAAAATTATTTTGAGCTGAAATATAGAATGTATTTTCAAAACATTCATGTCTAACAAGACTTGGAAGATTTAAATTGAACAAATGACCAAAAATATGTAAAAATTGTAATTTACGGACGCACTTCTGTGATGAAACCGAATCATTCTGGGGATCAGAAAATCATGTGCTTAGCTTTGCTATTTGCGCATCTATTTTCCTGATTTGTTCGCTATAATAAAATTCACACACTACACAACCTGTATGTAAGCGATACTGTGAAAAAGGGGGCATCATATTCATACCCGGACTATTTCAAATTTGAACTCTTTCTGGAGTTGACTTGATTCAAATAAACGTCCACGGCGTCGTGTCACGTAATCCAATTAATTTTGCTTAACAACGGAGGGAGAAACCCCTTAGCAACCGGAAGGCTGTATCCATAAGAACTATTAGGAACTTGGTATGAGTGCATTGATACAATTTTCATGATTTTGCTTTTTACAACTAACAAGAGTAAAAACAACCTGGATGAACAGTGTCAGACTGTCGAAGCTGTTTGAACTGCACCGTGGGAAATATTTCGGCCCCCTTTCAGCCAATTGATAAGACAAGATAATATGTATGTTACCCCTGGACTACCGACCTTTTCTGAAACCACATAAAGAAACAAAATTTGCGAATATTTTTGTGTATTACCCAAGGAGATAAATCACTGAGGTCAATTGTTTCCAATGCATTTGTAATGTAAAACTTTGACAGAGATTCCGAAAAACGAGTGTTCATTACAATCCTACTGTTAAGTTTTTTGGCTCTTTTAGCAAAATTTGGGCCCCAAACTCTCATTTTGAGGGCAAATCAGACAATTATTCAAAAACTTTATGAGAAAGCTTTAGTAAATTGCCTATCCGAAGTAGCTATACCATATTTCAGATTCATACTTTGTTTGTAATAATCTATAAGCTCCTGTTTAGACTTCAGTGTAATATTTCTTTTGTAAGTTATTATAAACTGTACACTGTGATAAATTAAGTGATATTATTTGGTTTAAAATAATGCAACTCCTGTGAATGCGTGGAGAATCTCCTAAGACGAGTGAACCACTTCAATCTGAATCTGTACCACCACCACCACAAACTCCATCACACAAATACAGGGTAGTATCACCTAATGCACTGTGAACATTATAACAAATATGGGAAAAAATTAAAGAGGTAAAATTTTCATTATTTGACACAATCCATTTCATGGATAATTCGGAGATTGGCGACTCTGATACCATTTCTAATGATAGTGTGGGGAATATCATACATAAATTGTCACCCTTTTCTCATTTTGCCGTTAAAAATCCTGTATTGTCTTACTTGTTGTTGAATCACAAGCAAAAATGATTTGGAATGCATTGTTAAAAAATGACATGACCTTCTCAACTGGTATCTCAGAATATGAAAGTTTTTCAAAAAAATTAAACAAAAGGATTAAAAATTAGATTATTTAATTATTCTCATCACAAAAAACGTATAGTAGGCCCAAATGATAATTTAACAATTCCACATATTCAGGATTGAAAGAAGTGTTGAAAATTCATTACTCTTCAATTATTATAAATAATGGAGTCACTATTAAGGACACACCTTTAGAAATCCAAGAAAATAGTTCAGTTCCTGAAAGAATTTTCGCTTTTTAGTGACTTTTAACCTGATTTAACCTGATTTATTCAACACACTTTTCGATCAGTTGAAACATGTATTTAAGTGATATTGGTGAAACATTATGAACTGTACGTTTTTAAGAGATATTTCATGAAAATCAAAACACAGGTTGGTGATTAATTTAAAACGTTGAACATTAGTAAAACGAATAATAAATGATATATTTATAATCTTTTGAGAGAGATCCAGGATATTGTTAACACTTTGGTGTTTTGTTGAAGAGGATATGTAACCAATGAATGTTTAAAAGCCTCATAAAATGTACTCCCATGATTATAAACAAGTTTGACGTTTACTTGAAAATGTTTCACTGATATTCATCAGTCATCACACGGAATTACTAAGATGAATCATTATTTGGTTAATGTTTAGAAATAAGGATGAACTTTGGACTTCTGTACCTTAAATTCATTCTGAAAGCGGTGAACTGGAAACGACAAGTTTTACAGTCATAGACAAATTTTTTGAATATTTTTATTTCTTTGCATAGCACGGTTTAATCTGCAGATGTTTCACGATCAATGATCAATCAACCATGCAGAACAAATCATTGACTACGTTAAAATGAGCTCTACTTCAGGACAAGTAATGTTCTTGATATGATTGAAAACTGCATTTGGTAGAAAAAGCATATTCCAAACTTTTGTCCATGAATGTATAAGACTCACATGTTAGTAGCATTTGCCAACATGTTTGAAAGTTGAATATGTGTTAAGCTAAAAATACCTTTTTTTTCATTTGTGAAACAACAGAAACTCCACCGAATGAAGGTTAGTAACAAGGTGACTAACGCAAAGCACTAAACTAATAAAACAAGTTCTGAAAACAGTTTCAGATATATCACTATAGGCAGGGGCGTCGCCATGGAACCAACTTTCGGATGGGGAGTGGGCATAAATGAGAAATATGTAGAAATTATAAGCTAGAATTTTGGGCCCAAAGCGCACCAAAAATTGGAAAATTGCGTATGTTAAGTAACACTTTCACGTTAATTGGATTTGTAGTGCCTTGCTCTGCTTTTTAAACAGTTTCTTGCATGCGTTTAATGAATATTTTAGGTTGTGAAATTTGAAAAGGTTATATAAGAATAAAAGTCATATTAATCTAAAAAGTGTTTTTCTTTTTCATTCATAAAACTGTTTTATTTTGCAAAAAGAATCCCCTAAGAGGTCAACAAGCGAAGCTACACAACCTGCGCTTGCCCCAACTACAGAAACTCATTCAAATGAAGGTAAGTGACAAGGTGACAAACGCAAAGTGCTAATGATGAAAAAAAAGGTTCAAAAAATTTTCGGAAGGGGGCAAAAGTTAGAAACATGTTGAAATTGTTATCTGGATTTTTCGCGCAAGCGCACCGAAAAATTGAAAATTGTGTATGTTTACTAATATTTTCATGTTAACCTAATGGTTTGTAGAGCTTTGAACTCCTTTTCAAAGTATTTCTTGCATTACGTTTCAAGCTATTTTTTTTTAGATTGTCAAAAGTATTGGGGGATAAGTATGCCCTACCATCCAATATTTTCATTGGGATGCGACCGTGTACATGTATCGACGTGTGTAATTTACGAGATCTGCGAAATCTGAAACCCCAAAACTACACATTACAGTATTTTTCGAGAAATAATGGTGATGGCAATTGGCCAACGCACAAAATTAAACTTAATAGTTCACGAAACTATTGCAAGCCTGGCGCTTCTGTTGGAAACAGAGGCGTCGATCCTGGGGGAGGATGGCAAGGGGGCCGATCGCCCCCCCATGAAAATTCTGGGGCAAACATATCGATTTGCTTCCCCCCCCCCCCAATAATTTTGACAACTTGAAAAATTCATAATATGCAATGCAAATATATGTTTTAAACAACATTGGAAAGCACTATGAAACCATTAAACATGGCATAAAAATACTATTAAACAAACAAAATTGAAAATTCTGTATTGCTGTTTTTTGGATTTTTTTTTCACTTTTGCCCCCCCCCCCATCCGAAATATGGATGGACGCCCCAGGTTGAAAAAAAAAGGTATTTCAATATTTTATGCATTTTTCACAATTACACACGTAGGGACGACACACCTTCAAGAACTACCACTGCACGTAAAACCACAGTGTTCAGATGAAAAGGAAATAAAAGAGAGTACTGCAGAAGGGCGTCGGCGAAGACGTTGCGTGTTGTTCTGATGTGACCCGGATTTGAATATACAATTCTTGACTCGCGTTAACGGGATGACGTGTTTGAGTTTCACGTCATCAGTCAGCGACGGTCGGGATTATTTTTTCGGAGCAAAAAGGAAGTTTGTCAAGGAGAGGAATGGGTCTAAATTTTCTAAAAACACTGTTTTAAATAATCTTGACATACTATTGCAAAACACAAAAATAATTTTAAAAACCAAATTAAATGTTAAACAAATAAAAGGTCTTTCTAATTTTGGGGAATTTCATTTTACTTTTTAGGTTTCGGCGGTCCAAGTAAATTATACCTGTTTCCCCCTTTTCATCAGAATCTACAAGGAAATTAATTAACAGAAGTTAAAAATATACAGTGTGTCCCCCCCATAATGGTCCAATCGGATATTATTTTTTTGTATATATATATGAAAGTTATGTACAACCCGGTCAAGTTGGATGTTGTCATAAAGCTAAAAGACCACACATTCCAGTGCAATTTATTTCATATCATTTGGTTGTGTCAATCCTGAGATATATTGATTTTTCTGCAATGACGCAAAATCGCATTTGTCCCAGTATACTGTATGTGCCCTACATGTGCATGCAGTTTCTGCATACTGTTTAACAAAGAAACCACAATAATCGTGTGAAAAGTGTTGTGTAATCATTCAATTTCGCTAAACGAATAGATTTTGCAGTTTGTATAATATTTCTGATTTCCTATTTTTTGCACTACAAAGGAGGTATATAACTTTAAAAAAGGGCTAAAATGAGTGAAATGTATAGATCGTCATGATGTCAATGTCAATGTTGTCTGGTAAACAGAAGACATGAACATGTGCAATATCATTTCAATGCCAAGTAAGGGTTATTTGTATTTGATTTTTTTTATATACTAGATAATCAGTGATAAACATATTGAAAAAAATGCATTTGTTAT
The DNA here is from genome assembly GCA_001188425.1 of Eucidaris tribuloides. NCBI lineage: Eukaryota > Metazoa > Echinodermata > Echinoidea > Cidaroida > Cidaridae > Eucidaris > Eucidaris tribuloides. Next base: position 10,853 of record JZLH01S0603219.1, on the reverse strand, counting down.
TTGTTTTATTATTGGTTTTTGTAATTTAGTTTTTTATGAGTTCTAGAAGTAACAATACCAATAATTCAGTCATCATTATGACCAATACACAAAAGTAGGGAAAACGTGATTTCGCCTGACTGCACAAAAGTAATCATAACTTGTGATTCATAAAAGCAAATTGAATGAAATTAAATCTGTCAGAAAGAAAATTTTATTTGCTTTAATATGATACCAAATACACCGGTCTTTAAGCGAAAATTACATACCTTAAATATTTTTCCCGATTGGACCTTTTTGTTACACACTGTACATTAAGACTTTACTTTGGGATGTTCTAAAGAGCACAGAACAGGTCTTTGAACTTTGGGGAAGGCATTTTTCATTCTTTTGTCTCTCTCCTTTATCTTTGTTCCATCACAAAAATCTTTCACTGGTCGCATGGTAAACTGGTTACTAAACTTTCTTTGGGGTATGAAGGGGGAAGTTTGTCACGATTATTAACTTTATGGATGACGAGGCGTATTTTATAAATATTTATATATGTATTTGTTGGGAAATGTGAAGAAATATGAACAGTATACTTTAATTTTGTCATTACATGAAACATTCATTGTTCCGATTACATTGAAAATGTCAGGTGAAATACAATGTGAAATTCTTGAGTATACTTCCCACTTATCGAAGCTTTTCTACAAATATTAAATGTCAGGAATATTATTGGTAGTTTTCATTTTATTTCTAAGAGTGTTTACTTATAATTGGTAACTGGTATTTGTGGAACGATTTTCAAACATTTTATCAATACTATTTTTGTTCAAGGTAGAATAGTTGATTTATTTTATTACTTGCTTGGTAGATAATCCAGTCTTCTGCATTAAATATCATTTAGACTTTTAAATCAGTAGAAATGTCATATACCGGAACCTGCGTTCGCTTTGATGATATCAATGTTATGAATCACGTATGCTTATAAATGAAATTACTTTGCACAATTTCATTTCTTAAGGTTTGACGTATTTTGTTTAAATTTATTGGGAAATGAAAACAAATGTAAACAGTAAACTGTAATCTGTCTTTACAACAAGAACCGGTTATTATTTTGATAACGTTGAAAATTGTAGATGAAATACACTGTGGATTTGTTCTCGTATAATTTCCCTTTATCAAAACCTTCTTTTGTTTTACCTTTTTTCAAATATTCGATCCAATATATGTTCAAATGTTCGTTTCATTTTTAAAATTGTGTACATAAGTTTCCTTGACTGGTTATTCAAACAATTTATCAATATTGTTTTTCGTTGAAGGTACAAGAGTCGGTAACATTTAACCACTCGCTTAGTATTTTAGTGTCAAATATCATTACACTTTCACACCAGTAGATATGATATCTAACCACGCGTTTATTACGATCATCTTATAATTATGGAATCACACGCATGTATATATAATTAGTATTTACTAAATTCATTTTTTGGATGACATGGCTTAATCTATTTCGTTTATAGTTATCAGGGAAATTAAAACAAATATGAATAGTAAAGCGTAATTCTGAATTTATGTCGTTAAAAATACATGAAACGGTAGTTATTCTGATAACATTGAAATGTTAGATGTAATACAATGTGGAATGATTGAATATACCTGATCATATTAATCAAAGCTAAATATTCTTCAAATATTAGATGCAACCTATATAACTTAAAATCTTGTAATACCTGTAATAGCTTGTAATATTTCTTCAATGGTTATTCAAGCATTTTATCAATATTATTAACTGTTGAAGGTAGAATAGATGATAAGATTTAAAAACTTACGTGATATATGATCTTGTCATTTTTTCTTTCATTGTATTAGAAAAAAACCTCCCCAACAGACTTTGACACCAGTAAAATGTTCGAGAATCAAACATTGAATACAACGATCTAACTATTCATATGAATTAGTACGTTTGCCAAATTTACATGGATCAAGTTAAAATACACACTTGCAGACACACAAGCGCCATATAACTTACTGTGAAGAACAAACGCATACACGTTCACACATACACTTACAAAGCAAATGTTCACACATCAACGCGCGCGCGCGCGCACACACACACACACACACACACACACACACACACAAATTTACTGAAAATAATTGAATCTGGTTTATGTAATGAACCTTGAATATGCTCTAATATCTTGCAATCTTGGAATATCTGCGAACAAGTCACTAATTTTTCTCAATATTGTACGCACAATATTCTACACAAAATCCTTACAGAAAATAGTAACGACATGGGACTAGAAGTTCTAGAATATATGGAAGCAGTATGACGGAAGATGCTCAATTTAAGTGATTACAATGAGCTGGGTGTAGGGGGGAAACTTTGATATCGCAACTTATGACACCTCGAATTTTATTCCATAGGAAATGTAGACAGTGGTATCTGGTCTGTTTATTGTAAAATCACAATAATGTCATTTAGAGCAATATTTGTCACCTTTTTTATGTTGATTCCAATATGGCAAATCGTGATTGTAAATAATTGATAAAAAAACTCTGCTTGATCCATACTACACCTGGTTGATACGAGGTACAAAACCAAGAACATGCCTCAAACCCTGTCCTTGTACTGACAGGGAACTGTTTAGTCATCATCTGCAAACAATATGTAACATTTACTATTCGTATTTTGGTGTAATTTTATCTTTTGAAATTTCAAGCACGTTGTCAAGTTTTCCTGTAAGTAGATACGTTTTTTTACGACAATGAATCTTATTGTATTGTACTGTACTGATGTATTCTGTAATTGTATTATTTTGTATTGTATGGTAAGCATGACATTTACTCATTACGTAAAAACATGTTGAATTTAATTTACTGGGTTATAACATAATGGCACTTATAAATTTTCGACAAAAAGAGATACTGTTGTAATTTGTCAGAATATGTGAAATATAGATATATTATGAATGTACATGTTCCGTTTGAATTTAAACTGAATAATGTACCAACAATTTTTTTAAAATAAACATTAATTAAAAAATATTTGAGAGCTTGATTATTGATTATTGATTTGATTATTGAGAGCATACAAGGCATTGACAATTTGTTTGTGTTCGTATGTTTCTTTGCATCTGCATGTTTATAGAATATGTATACATATATAGCGTTACAACAAAACCCTTTAACCCCAAATATGAAAAGACTGTAAACACCAGCATTTTGATTTGATTGTAATAATATACGAATATTTATGATGTGAATGCATTGGGCACGAATATTACATCGTACGCGCGCGAGAACTAGAACGCATGGACTATTCAACAAGTGCGCGTTTAGCGCTGCGTTGAATTAGTCCAGTGGCGAATCTTCGCGCGGAGTGATAATATTACGTGCCCCCAATGCATGAACAAAAATCATAAATTATTCGTTTTATACAACACCTTATCCTTACACCACTATTCAGATTATTGTTCTGATCTACGTCCCAGAACTGCGTGAAAAGGGTGTCAAGGTCAAGGGTCCAGGTCAATGAC
>JZLH01S0603214.1:32684-48518 GCA_001188425.1 Eucidaris tribuloides | reverse complement strand
AGATGAACTGTGAACTGACAGAAATGACCATTTTCTTGTTTTTTAAGGGGGGCAGGGTGGGTTGTATCTAATTCATTACATTAATTTTTGCCTACATTTCTAATCCTCAGCAATGCTCAGAGAAGAGACTTATATCAATTCTTGTGACAAGAAAGACAAATAAAGCAATAATTCAGTACAAGTTTACCAACCCACACAACCCCTGGAAAAAGAAGAATGCATTTCCCCCCTAATTCACACGTTCATCTTGCACATGACATTTTCTCTTCTTTTTTATGGGGTGGTCGTATCTGATCAGTGCTTCATTATTTGTCCTTTTCTTTCGTCACTAAATGATATTACTCTTGTGGAGCAATCTGCTGAGGATTCAATCCTGTGTATGCAACATCAGTTGACGATGCTTCTGCAGCACCGGTCTGCTGACGGTATTTAAACATTGATTATAAGAACATATTTCTGTGCGGCATTGCATTTTTGGCCGATTGCCACAAAAGTGGGTTGTCTCACTCATGCGTGGAAAATAACTTTCAATTACAATAGTGTCCATCAGTACCTTAGGTCCAAGCGTAATCTTATTCATATCAAAAAATTATCTTCTAAATCACGAACAACAATTTTAAATAATTGTTTTTCTAAGTGCTACTTTTTTTGCATAACACGCTGTTATAACAAAATATTACTGTACTATGCTTGGACAAATAAATGGGGTTATAAGAGGGGATATATGTTAATATAGAGTAACCATTACAGAATACAAAATGAGTTCTGGAGGAACCGAATCTTTGAGAGTGTATTATATCCAAGATTCTTTTATTCCAAAACACTATTTATGTACCTGAAATGAAACTTTTTTTTTTAAAAAAAATATCAAATGCGAGGTTGTGATACCTCCAGAACAAAGGAAACCGTCGACCCCCCCCCCCGGATCTTTCGGAATAAACGATCGTTCGAATATACGACCATAATAGAACATCTGATGGCGACAAATAGTAGCAATCACAAACAACTTAAAGATTCTAAGTATAATTTAATTAGTTGAAACTTTTACTGAACATTGGAGAGAATCCTCATTAAGAGAATGTTTAAATGTAATATCCTGGGTAATTTATTGGAGAGGTGGATGTTGAATACCGTACAAATTGTCAAATACTACAATGCATCTAAAAAGGATTAAAAGGTTTAAGTGACATGAATTGGGAACACTTGACAAATGCCTTCAAGAACCAATGAGTTGACACTAGCAGGAGTGGAGTCTCCCAGCTAGAAGGAATACTGTCTGTAATTTCGTTGTACCTTAAGGAGATTCAAGCATAAACATAATGAGTATCTTAATTTTATTCCGGTAGATGATAAAAACAAGCCCCATAGAGAGCCACAGCAGCAGGTTTCCGTTGACACGAGTGATATTGACATTATTTATTTTAGACATGGTTTAACGTTTGACTACAAGTCACAGGAGAATCCTTGCATAGTTTACTGTTAATTCTAGAGTTAGTTTCACCCAAGGTTGAAGGTATCCCCCAATCATCGTCATGTTTACCTTTTAAGGAACCAGCTTTTTATTCGAGCTGATTATCTTCGTATATCACTCTTCTACTTTCAGCTATTTCACGTGACATAGTCTGTGTGCAGTTGTAGACGTATCATGATGTTTATATTGATTTAACATACATTTTCATATAATGCATAATCGTAATCTCACGTCATACTAGCGCCACAGTTATTTGGATAATAAAATGTTGTATTAATTGATTAAAATGCTAGCACGCGTATGGCCAAATTAGAAGTGGGAGGATGCCAGTTTTTCTAAAAGTCAGAGTAGACTTTGCTTCCATAAAGTTATAGTGCTGAATATTTCCAAATTGAATAATTTGGGAATTTACGAATAATTACATTTTTATCTCTCGCACATCTCCCTTACTCTTATAACGATCAATTTTTCTATCAAAATACAAGTCATATTGTGATTATTCATACCACTATATCCAGTACAATTATGGATTCAGTCAATACAATTTTACCAAGGAGAATTAAAATATACCAGAGGAAATTTGACCCCGGATTATTTTTTCTTTTCTTTTTGGGGCGGGGGGGGGGGGGTTGTTTGGTACAGTGTGTTCGAAACGTGAACAGATTTTTTCGACATTGCCCTCTTACCACGTGATTTTAAAATCAGTTCAAGTTAGTTCTGTATCAGCTTGATAAACGATCCAGACTTGTTCCGTTATTTTGACGACTGATTTTCATATTGTTCAGCAATTTGCTTCTAATATGACCGCAGGATTGGATATCCATGCATTTTTAATGACAACTTAAATTACATATTCCTACTTACCTCATCCATAGTCATCGTAACGGGAACATGCATAACAACAATTTCTGTGTATGAATTGTCCTTAAAATTTCCGTGCATGATTTACATTGCTTTGTTAAGGTTTATTATGTTTTATTTTTAGAAAGAGGTGGATGCTTCATGAAGAAGTTATTAACTTTCACATAAGCTTTTTAATCACCATTATGCCTCCCTCAAGTTTATGTGGCAAGTTTAATGAAATAAGTGTAGCAATTATCCACTCCTCTTTTTAACAATATGAAAACCAGTCTAATACATTAGATGAGAATCTATCTAGCGAATAATAGGCAATGTTGTGGTCACAATAAATTCAGTGGAGTGTATTGTAATTGTAATCGACTGGGAATTGATTATTTGGTCTTTAATCATTCAATGATGGTATTGATAGATCATGTTATTGCAAAATAATATCCGCCGGGTTATTTAATCTGATATCCTTCTATGGCCAACGTTTGTAGAGTAAATACGCCGTATTACGTACACAAGATCAATGACTGAACTGAGGAAATCGGTTTTATTTCCTTGTGAAAATGTATCATTTTACCATGAATGTAGTGATTCCACTTCCATTTTTATATACTTTGAAAATATCAATTCCGGTAAATATTTCGGGCACCGGTGAATTAAAATTTAGTACAATTCAGGGCTGGCAAATTGTACGTAACGCTCTCTGAGTGTATATATTATTATTCATCAATTTTGGGTGATACACATATAAAAAAATATTAATCCAAAGCAATATAGTCCAATGTCGCTAACCAAATACATGGAGAAACCCTGCAAGAAGTATTATCTCTCTTGGGGGAGGGGCTGTTTTGGTACCGTAAATCATCTTTTAAAACTTCACGAGGTCAATACGAGTTCGGATGTAAGGCAAGATTTGCAGTAAATTTGGTCATCGATATTGAAGGCATAAAATGCATGAAATATATAGGAAGAGTTATATAGTCGCTGGAATATTTTTTACCCGTTATAAGGCCGTGGACAGCGTTTGACAGATAATGATGCTGCGATATTTGGTTGTCATGATTAAAATAAACTCCATTTCAAGGAACACAATGCCTTACAATTTTTTAAACTAATCATGGAATTCAAAGAGAGTCCTCTGTTCTCAAAACAGATATGCCTAAACTGATTTCACAGTTTATATGAAGGATACATTATAAAATTTAAAGAGTTAGTTTTTTTCTTGCAAAAAATGCTCCCCCCACTTCTAAATACATGCTCCCTTTATATTGGAAAAGGCATAGGCTATTTAGGAATTTTGCGTGGACCAACAGATGATTTTGTTTCCTTTTCTTAAACGCTGGTATCATTTACCGAATTCTGGCCTCCGGGGCTTGTTTAGTAGTGAAAACGTCTTTTTCAACATTACAACTTACAGTGTACCGTTTTATGAAAGTGAGGTTAACCGATTTAGCTTACGATAGGAGTATACACAGTTTCACCGTTAAACTACAGAAAATGTAAATAAAGATTCCATAACTTTCTTAAATAATCTCCATTTACTACCACTTTCGGCTACTGGAACGGGATAGAACATTTGAACTAAAACAACAAAATCGCTTTACCAAAGATTTATACAGAACCAGAAGAACCCTATGTCGTTAATTTCTTCTACATCTTCGGTAATTTTTTTATGGTAAGAATATTCCTTTCCGAACAATTAATTCATGATATCCCTATAAATCTTGGATGGATTCGATAAAAAAATAACTCGTCTATATTACACATGTAATTTCGAAATGCGCTTTAAACATTTTCCATATGAAATGTATTGTGTAGCTTCAACCTTTTGACATTCAGGTAAAGAAAATTATTATGCGATTTCCAGATATATACAATTATTACTTATAAAAAACACATTAAAAACTAATTATGCAAGATCATTTAACAAAAGGCAATCGAAATAAAATCATGTCTGCTTTTACTGGAAGAAAATTTGAACTAAAGAGAGCACAATCCTTTAATGAGATCATACAGGCCCAGAAAATGCAACCTGCGATCGTTAATTTTTCACATCACAGACAAAATGTCATTGTTTTTTGCTTTAATAGTTAGAAAATTCTTTTTCCAAACCAATAGATATAATAATTACTGCTTTAAATTATGGCGTTCGGATCCTAGGTCACTTTTGTGGGACAATGTCCTTATCAAATTCGCCCAAATTTTTCAAACAACAACGATCCTCGCAAGGGAAATTCTTGCGTTAGGAGGCGTCGCTATGAATAACAATAGATAGAGTAATATCTCAATAACAAAGTAGAGCGTATATGACCTTTGTCCGATCAACATGGCACGCCACATTGAGACAAACATTTCGGCGTATTGATGAGCACTAGATTAAAGCGTCGGCTTTTTGGGAATCAACGTTGGCTCAGAAAAATGGTCCTAGGATCCATACCGCCTTACTCAAAATCGATGAAGCAGGTACCATTTTGTTGGGAAAAGACTGTTCTAACTGATGATTTGCACATCAAGACCATTTGTCGATGATGTTGAAGAAATTAACAATGCGCAGGTGTTGCATTCTGTTTTGCCACTCTGTATAATGTGACGTATATATTTTTCGCTATTTAATGTGAGGATCGAGTCAGCAAGGGGTCATGTATGAAATAATATTATGCAACTGAGCTGAAGGTTGATTCTAATATTTGATATCATTTTGGGAGATTCATCCGAACAGCTCAAGATATAACAAATTATTTTCAGATTAATTCTATATTTTCGATATTTCTGGTGAAGTGTTTCCTTAAGTTTAAGGGCCTATATCTTTTAAGTGATACCACAATTTGACTATACACAGTACTAGGGTTGTTCTATAGGGTCTATTCTACCATCCTATCGGGTCAGATTGAGATGTAAAGTGGGTTGCCAGAAAGTCACTTTCCAGGCCGTTTTTCAGAATTTGCTCCCGTACTAAATTATTATTAGTGACATTTTCAGAATACCATCTGTTTAAAAAAAAAAAAAGCTCGAAAGCAGTTAATATTATAATCATGTTATTCTGAAAATACTCAATCTTATCTTAACCCGTTGGTACGGGAACCGGATGTGTCCTGTGTTAACTCTTGGGATTTTCAGAATCTCGGAGGCAACGGGTAAAAGAATTATATGTCAAAACATATAACAAAAAAAATATGCTCCAAAATGGTCCAAATATCTTGCTTTTTCTTTTCGGTATTTCATCGTATTGCGGTTTATATCCCTGTAAAAAAATACCTCAATCTCTTGAACTTTAAAATTGTTTTATCTCAGAACACAGCTATTTTCGAGATACAATCTCTATGGTCATTCTATGCAAGACATTCCCGTGACGTGTCGTTTCATATTTATTTCTGTTCTGAAATCATCTGGATGGAAATATAATTAATTTCAATTTTGCGTATTTTCTCACACATGTAGGGTCTCTTTTCAACTTCTTTTCATTGATGTCGTCGACATTAGCAGAAGACGCTGGAAGTCATCGCACTAACCGTTTCTGGATTTTTCCTGTTCATTGGGAAAATCAGCTTGGACTTCACACTGGATTACGGGGTAGCCTATCCCATATGCTGGTCTACAGAAATAAGTAAACATTATGCTGTTGCTTCGACTTTGCTGGTTCTTTTCGGTAAGATTACGACAGAGGCGTCGATCCTGGGGGGGGGGGGCGATCGCCCCCATGAAAATATTGGGGGCAAACATATCAATTTGCCCCCCAATAAATAATATTGACAACACAACTTGAAAAATTCATAATATGCAATGCAAACATAAAGCGCTATAAAACCATTCAACATGGCAAAAAATACGATTAAACATACAAAATTGTCAATTTTTCGGCGCGGTTCGCGCGCAAAATTTTGTATTACAAAAACTTTGGATTTTGTCTCACTTTTGCCCCCCCCCCCAATCGAAAACATGGATTGACGCCCCTGGATGATGATACAAGTAAAGTACAAAACTACGTTGTAAAATTTGAATTGGACTTGCCCACAAAGTTAACAAGTTTGGAAAAAGAGGTTTAATAGTTCAAATGTCTATACTGAATGGACTTGAACACTTTTCCGATATCGTTAATGGTATCAGAAGGTGCATGGACCATGTGTTTCTATACCATTTTGATCAAATGTCTACCAATTCATTTTAGCATTCTACTCATTGCCTCGGAGAATCTATAATTGTCGTAAAATTAATACATAGCAATTGCAGTTAAAACCTGTATGTCTGAATTATTAATCAAACAATTTCACTGTTTAACATGGAATCTATTTTTTATGCATTCTTTTGTATGTAAATTGAATTCGCAGCCTGCTTATCTGCAAAGGACCCCTCACCTTCGTTTCTTGTTGAAGGTCGTTCTTGAAATTAGCATTGCATGTACGCGTATTAAGCGTAATGCATTCTGAAGACGATTGAAAGTGAAAAGCAAAGCTAAGTGATAGCAATCGTGTACAAGTTGGAGAAGAACGTTGTACAAAACGAGAGACAGAGGTGACAATGATGTCATTTTGATTGCTCTATCGGCAGAAAGGCATGGTTAATCTATCCTTTCTTCGGTTATTCAGAAGTTGCGTAGGTCTCATGTCTCGAGAGCATCGACTAAAGTGTTCAGAGTTTTTTTGATGGACCTTAAAAGACTGGTCAAGACCAAATCTGTGACCTTAAAGGTGACATCGGACTTCGGACAATGTTTCAATTTTAGCGCAAAAAAGAGAAAAGAGACAAATCTGACAATTATGTTCATGCCATGTATTTTTCTGATATACGTCTACAATAAGAAGCCCCGAAAAATGTGCTTCAAAACGATTATTTATTACTTAAAATAGTGAAAGTCCACAAAAAAGAAGAAAAGAGACAAATCTAACATATGTTCATGCCATGTGCTTTTCTGATATAGGTCTACAAAAAGAAGCCCCGAAAAAAATGTGCTTCAAAACGATTATTTATTACTTAAAAATAGTGAAAGTCTGTGAGTAGGCTACCCATCTTTACCATGTCTATTTCAATATATAAACTGCTCTGTATATATCGCACATTACTTAGGCATACCGTAAATCACGTGCGATGTTTTCCATGCATTTCATGCCAGTCGGAGCATAACTTTCCGTTAGTGTGTATTCTAGAATGTTTATTTGTCCCAAAGTTTAAGTTCTTTTAATTGAGCCCTCACGATATTACATTGTCTTGAATAACAGGTCGAGAGGAAACACGTTTATTCCAGCTCCCAGGATGGTTTTATCAAAATGATTCAGATATTTATCAAATTCGTGTTATCTTTCCTTAACAACGTTCTATTTTGTGACAAAGGATCTGAAAAATACAATCTACACGTCAAAATATGACGAGTAATAAGGATGTTATAATAAAATGTAACTCCTTCCTTTCATCACAGCATCACAGCGATTGACAGTCTCAGTATCTGTTTCCGTCATAAACATCGAGTAGGGCAGTAGAGTTGTTTTACAAGCAACAAACATTCACATACTAGCCATTACTCAACTCTGGGCACGAATAATCTGGCTATGCATTTCCTAATAACATCTATGGCCTAAGCTGCACCAGCAGTTTCCCAGCAAAGCAGAGTCCTTATAGACATGATAAATGACGTGTCTATTTTGCACAACCTCGTAACGTAATTCGCGTGGGATGCTCAATCTCCAGCGGTAAAACTGTACCGTATTTTGCAAAACGCACGTTTGTGTTTCTCATGTTAAGCACGTGTTTCGTAATGATCGTGTGACGTTAAAGTTGGCTAAAAAAGGGGTGTTTTAAAGGCAGTGGATCTCATTTGCAAACATCCCCACAGACCAGGAAAAGATAACCCATGCCCTTAGGTTATTGATGAAGGGCATGTCTGTGAAATCTGGGGGTCAGTGATTGCCTAGAATTTGAAAAATGCAAAAGAGAAACAATAGCCGTTTAGTGTACGTTCTATGGTAGGAATTTTTTCTCGCAAGAAAAAAATTCAAATCTGAGTCTAACGGACACTATAATTTCACTAAAACTGAGTTTCCAGCTCCTATATTTTGCTAAGGGTTCCCAGGTGGCATTTTCTTCTAAATGCCATTGTATTTACACAATGTTAATTTTTAGGCATGCAAAAGAGATCCCCTGCCTTTAAAATGATACGCGGAAATCATGTTAAATACATGTATGATCCGACTTGGGTAACGTCAGAAAATGAAAATAATAATAATCTTAAAGGCCAAGTGTAGTTTTGGCGATTTTTGTTTATTTTAAAGCTTTATGCCCAAAGGTCATGCCATACCAATAACAAATTCTGAATTTCTTTCGTTTTTTTTTATATTAATTCATGAAAAGTCTCGGGGGACTCCCGGGATTTCGGGGTACCCCCGAGATTTTCGACCATAAAACGAACGAAAGAAAACGAAAGAAATTCAGAATCTTTTATTGGTGTGATATGGCCATTGGGCATAAAGCTTTCAAACAAAACAAAAATCCCCAAAACTAAACTTGGGCTTTAAGGGTCCCATCTTAACCGTTTCCAGGAGTGAGCAATAATAAACTTTCTGAAAATCACTATATAGATAATTTTACTGGACGTAACGTGTTTACTATAATTATCCTAATTATGCAATTAAATATTCATGTTTATCATCGTGAACTTAAATTTGACCATAATATTATTCATTATGATTCACATGTATGTCTGAAATTTAGGTCTTTCTTGTTTTTGTATTTGAGTGTACAAGGTGAAATATATTTAATGAAATACAATTCACGAAAATTACTTTTGTCTTTAATCTATTACAGGTGTCCCCTTTGTCGTGAAAGCGATGGGATTTTGTCTGAAAGAGCTTTGGATGCTACAAGCTGGGACTGGTTGCATGGTGGTAGCGTTAATCATCACAGGTGTAGCTGTGCCCTCCACCGCTGAATTCTTTGTAGGTGATTATCGATTTTGTGGCCTTATAAATATGAAAGCTCTGCGATTAATCACAATGTGAGCTTGATGATTTCGTAAAATATATAGATGAATATAGTATATGATATAATTGACTGATATTATATTTCTGACAAAATTAAGTAATGCATTAATTAAAGTTTTCATGCTGTAGGTGTCTATGGGAAGGTCTAAACATTAAGTCCTGAAAATTGTGCTACAAACTTAATGCTGCAAAAAGGGCTATGCCACTATGCCATCCCACTGTCCTCCATGAACTATTGTTGTAATATCCAACTCGCGCCTGGTACTTAATTCACCTGTGGAGATTATCCATACATAATTTATCTTGCTGCTGGCAGCGTAGCTTTTCGAATATTACGCTACGTATTTCCATTCAAGCACTATCAAATTCGAGATATCAAAGTTTTTAATTAACCCCACATAATTTTAGAAAATGTATTTCAAAATGAAAACAAATTGGTTACCCTGGTGTCTTCCTGAAAGCTATGAAGATAATAGTCCTCTTCTAAATATCGAACAAAAGCAATTGTAATTGCTAGTCATTTTAAAGGCACCATTACACAAGATGGAATCGCCATTTCATAAATTGATGAACTTTGATATCTGACCTACATGAAAGTGATTAAATTGATTAATAAAAACCCCGAGAACAAAGATATATAGATACTGACGCTGCCAATCGAAAAATATTTGCATATAAACATCACCAAATTCTTAATCTTCGGTGGTGAAAAAGTCTATGTTTAACTGCTGACAGAGCAATCTGTGGGGTAAAATAGTCAAACGCCCATCTTCAGTTGTACAAATGTATTTAAATACCATGACATGTTCCATGTCTTTTGAATTCAAACAGGTTTGGTAGCAGGCAGTTTTGGGAATCTTGTTGTTCCGGTTTTGAAAGGAACTTTGTCACGACTCGTCGAAGACCAGAAATATGGTAAGATAGGCAGGTTGATAAAACCGAAAGAAAAACAAATGTGAATTATGCGAGGTGGTCATAATCATATCACTTTACAGGCAATATACACACGATCTTCACGCATTCTGCAAAATTTAATAAAGTCGATTTATTAATGATATTTCAAATCAACTCAATAAAATTGGGAAAAAATGTCGTCTTCTTTCTGTACAGGCATGATCAAATAATATTCCCTATTATACAAGAAAATAAATGTAGACCCGTCACCACGATACCCTGACAAAGTCGGACAACCTAACGGTAAGGAAAGTGCCAAATATCATAATAATGATAAAAAGTATCAAAGTGGAATGTCTTCAAAAGTTTGATTACCTTCACATGTAGTTACAAAAGCTGTAATATTCATATTTTTATATTTTTCACGATAGTATTTTCTATGTTTTTGTTTCATAACATGTGCGATTTTATCAGGGTATCTTGGTGACGGGTCACAAATAAATAAATGAATGAATGAATAAATAAATAAATACATAAATAAATAAGTAATAAATAATTAAAATCGATAAATATTCAAATAAATACATAAATAGATAAATAAATACATGAATAAATAAATAAATAAATAGATAAATAAATGAATAGATAAATGAATAAATCGAGTCCGGACAGTTACCCCCTGGACAATTCCGCCCGACACTACCACCAGGCGGACATTCCCCCCGAGACAATCTCCCCTAGGACAATTCCGCCGCTAGGACAATTCCCGCCTAGGACATATACCCCCGCAGGAACACTACCCGCCCCAGGACAACTACCCCCCAGGACAATTCCGCCCTAACGGACACCTTACCTCCCAGGACAATCCCAGGACAACTACCCCGGACAATTCCCCAGGACAACTACCCCCAGCGAAAGATTCCCCTCAGGACAATTTCCCAGGTATCCCGGCACAATCCCCTAGACAACTACCCCTGAAGACTACACCCGACAATTTCCCCTAGGACAACTACCCCCCCCGGACCAATTCCCCCCAGGACAACTACCCCGGACAACTACCCCTTAGGACAACTACCCCACGGACAATTCGCCCTGGACAATTCCCCCTAGGACAACTTACCCCCAAGGACAATATCCCCCTAGGACAACTATCCCCCGGCAATTCCCCCAGGACAAGAACCCCAAAGTAAATGATATTATTACACTTGTTTCTTTGTTCCCCCAGGACACCCAAAACAAATAATACTAATTATTACCACTCTGTTTTTCATGGCTCAACCGACTTATGTAACTACAAATAATATTTAATCAAAATAGTCATATCATAATCAAGATACGGGTGGGGTATTGAAAATATAATACTAAAAGTGTAAATTTTCTTTCTTGATTAATTGATGAATTAATCGTAAATATACCAAATCTTCTTTCTTGTCCTTATTTTTCTTCCAATTTTAGCAAACTGTGACTCGCCCTCGCATGTTCCACATGTAGGCCTTCCTATTCCCCTAACAAAAATTAAGGTCCCTGTTCCCTTTCCCAATACCATTGAACTGAAATAAGAAAACAGGGGAGGGAGACAGTTTCCATGAGTGGTTAACAAGTTTTATAATATTATCCTAATAAATGTATGCAGGAAGTCTTGAAAGACGGCTTTCCATAAAACCTGCCATGCACATCGTGCAAATTCTGCGCTATTTCAGTCAAACCGTGGCAGAAAAGATAGTTGACTCACAAACGGACTTTCAGAGCTCGTCGTACAGCTGTCGATTTTAACTTGTTTTCGAGACTTCTAACCAGCGCGAAATATGGCGGTTTCGTGATACGGCCCCAGTCTATCGGCAGGACAGGTCTATTTTATAGCAGAATATCAGAGCACGTGCGGAGTCTTTGAAAGTTTTGTTTACTATTAATATTTTTTTATGCCTCCGCGACGAAGTTGCCGAGCATTATGTTTTTCGGGTTGTCCGTCCGTGCGTCCGTCCGTCCGTTACCGGTTCTCGTTACCGGCGATAACTTAAGAACGCGCTGATCGGATTTGATGTAATGAGACCAAGTATGTACTATGGGCACAATGAACTGATTAGATTTGGAGTGAAAGGTCAAAGGTCAAAGGTCACAAGGGCTAAAAATACATGTATGTCTGATTTGGCTCGTTACCGCGATAACTTGTGAACCGGCCTGTCGTATTTGATGGTAACTTGGGTGAAGTATGTATATGAAGCAACAATGAACTGATTAGATTTTGGGTTGAAAGGTCAAAGGTCACAGGTCACCGGCCTAAAATATGTCTGACTTGGGCTCGTTACCGCGTGCATGATATTTGTGAATGGCCAGTTTGGCTTTTGATGTATCTTGGTGAAGTATGTATTGATGATGCAACAAGAACTGATAAGATTTTGGAGCAGAAAGGTCAAAGCCAAAGGTCACTGGCTAAAACATGTCTGGCTCGTTACCTGTGATAACTTGTGAACGGCCGGTCGGATTTTGATGTACCTGGGTGAAGTATGATTATGAGCCGCATCGAAACTGATTAAATTTGGGGGTCAAAGGTCAAAGGTCAAAGGTCACCGGGCCTAAAATATGTCTGATTTGGGTTCGTTACCGCGATAATTTGTGAATGGCCAGTTGGATTTTGATATAACTTGGGTTAAGTATGTATTATGATGCAGCAATGAACTGATTATATTTTTGGGTTGAAAGGTCAAAGATCAAAGGTCACAGGGCCTAAAACGTCTGATTTTGGCTCGTTACCACGATAACTTAAGAAAGGCATGTTGGATTTGAAAGTAACTTGGGTGAAGTATGTATTATATGGCACCAATGGACTGAATAGATTTTGGAGTTGAAAGGTCAAGGGTCAAAGGTCACGAGGCCTGATAGATGTCTGATTTGGGCTCATTACCATGTTAACTTAAAAATGGCTGGTCCGATTTTGATGTTACTTGGGTGAAGTATGTATTATAAGGTACCAATGAAACAATCAGATTTCAGGGTTAAATGGTCAAAGGTCGAAGGTCACAAGGCTCCATACTTAGTGTCTTTACCATGATAACATGAGAACGGCTTATCGGATATTGATGTAACTTGGGTGAAGTAAGTGTTATAAGGTACCAATGAACTGATCATATTTTGGGGTTTAAGGGTCAAAGGTCACGAGGACCCATACTTAAAGGTAAATGACATGATGGGGGTAGTCCTCAACTTGGGCTGAAACTACTCTAGAATCAAGTAAACTATGCAAGGATTCTTCTGAAAATCTCATAGTCAAATGTTGACTCATTCTAAATAAACAATGTCAATATCACTCGTAGCACGGAAACCTGCTGTGTGGCTCTCTATGGGGCTTATCTTTATCGTACCCGGATAAAATTAAGATGCTCCCATGTTGAAGCTTGATTCTCTTTAAGTAAACAAATTACAGACAAATCCTCCGAGGTGGGAGATCCACTCCTACTAGTGTATAGTTAGAATATATTTCAACTCATTTGGTTTTTGAGGCATTTTCGAGTGTTCCCAATCATGTCACTAACCTTTAATATCTTTACCACGATAACTTGAGAACGGCTTATCGGATATTGATGTAATTTGGGTGAAGTATGTATTATGGGGCATAGATGAGATTTCAGAGTTGAACGGTCAAAGGTTATATTTAAGTCTTATTGAGTTTCAAGTTTCATAGATAGCAAGCATAACAATCAATAACAAATTACAATAATTACAAATGAAAAAAAAAAGGCAGTGTACAAAAATACATAATATGTACCCTAAAATTATTTAAAGGCTTTTTATAATAGCGAGACCCAGAAAATAAAAGAAAGGGGACCCTGATCGACAGGACAAAAAGGACGAATGTGCGTGCATTCTCAATACAAAACAGAGTGACAGACAGGGGAGAGCAGACCCGACTAGCGGCGCGATCCGCCCGAGCGCGCACCAAAAAACAACAAACAAACAAACACACACAAACAAAACATAAACGCACACATAACTATCTACACACACACCCACACACCCACACACACAAACAACACACACACACACACACACACACACACACACACACACACACACACACACACACACACACACACACACACACACACACACCCACCTATACGCGTTTCTGGTGGAATCGAGGACTCATTTAACGAATAGGTATATAACGACATAACCGAGGACTTATGTGTTAGTAGAGAATAATATCCATCGAGACCATAACGTACATCACCGCTGACCGAGGATCTGTAAGACGAATTAAACGTACAGGAAGACCGTACCCCTAATGGAAGTAAGCAGTTGATTGCTGTTATTCCACAGCGGTTCGAACCGAGGACTCCTCGTCCAGTGCTGTCCTCAAATCAGATTAATAGTTCGCAATGTGTTTCCTCGATTTCCACCACCGGTTAAAGTGCACACAACACACACACACACAGACAACACATCACACACAGCACATGGCAACACACAGCACACACAAAACACAACACACCCATCAATAAACACACAATACAACGAGACAAATACAACACTCACAGCTCACGAAAGATCGGCCCTCCCACACACCGCCCGCCCCAGCCACCCGCTCAAAACAGCATTGTGATTCGAATCCTAAATTATTCACGCCCAGGCACAAATATGTCAATGCAGTAAAGGATTCGCGAAAAACCCGAGAACAAAAAGGATACCCGCTCATGCATACGAGAACCTCTTTAATTTACACATTTGTGAAAATCTTACTATCTCACTTCGTATGCAAAATATTATGATCATCGTAGATTTGTGCAGCATAAAGCCACGAACGACTACAGAACCATTAACCCACCGCTCTCCTCGCCAAAGGGCCACACCAAATTAATAGTTTTCCTTATACGTGCAAGCGTCTGTCACGACCCCCCCGCAGAATAGCACAGCACTCGAGCCAATTAGCTATATACTCCATAAGGAAATGGGGGTCTGAGTAGATGTCGAACCCGCATAAAAATTACATCTCCTCTAGCCCATACAGGAGCCCATGAAGAATAGGCAAGTGCTATCGCGAAAAATAAGATGGATGCGTCATTATCCATTATAGCTAGCTACAGATCATTAAACAATCAGATCTCACACCTGCGCTCGCAACAGCTGCGTCATGATGCCAGACAATGAATACTTCTTTGCATTGGCGCGCAGGAGCGTACGGATCCGTGTTTGATGATGGAGGGGGGGAGGGGACCAATGACAAAAATGAAGAAAGAAAAAAAAACGCTGCGTGTTTAGTATGCATTATTATTCAAATTCAAATTCAAATTTCAAATATTTATTTTAAACTCATACAATAAAAAAATACATTTTTACAAATAATACATAAAAATGAAATGAAAAATTACAAAAGGAAATAAATATAAAAATACAATCACAAAACACATGTATAAAACATAATGAGAGTGTAAGGGGTGAACAGATAAGAGGAACTAACCTTTTATAGTCGTACCCGGGAAAAACGCTTTACAAACACATAAAGAGCAAAGGAAAATACTACACTAAAAAACAACAGAACAACAGACAGCTAATGCTCATAGATTTTTCACATATTTAAATCAATGGTAGATTTGTTCAGTAGGAATTGTTGATTATTATTAAAAGAAACATAATGATTACTTATTGATACAGTAG
>JZLH01S0603213.1:13712-31231 GCA_001188425.1 Eucidaris tribuloides | reverse complement strand
CGTGATTAAACTATGCAATGTTACGATTTGAGAGACACTAGATAGTTCTTTCTTGAACCTATGTTATTATTATTCATGCATTATATGTACATCGGAATGTACAGGTGAAGGGCTTCTTTTGAATGTAAATTTAACAAAGCCATTCATGCAGTCTTCCATAACTTTAAGAACGTTTACTCTCAAATGCCTCATTGAAAGTCCTATCCAGTTTTCAAACATCTGTGGTTTCACATGGTCATTGCGACCACATACTATATATTATATATACTATATATACTACCGGTATATATACTATACCCAATGGCTTGTTGTCGATGTTCAATTCTGCATGTTAATGTTTTCGAACTTACCATTACTGCTGAGTTGTGGTGACCCGCCGTCAGTGGCCACGACCTCTAGCCTGTAGAACGTTTGGCCGTGTTCAAGGGTTTTGGTTGTAATGCGACCAGAGCTGGAATCTATATGAAAGGCTGATGACGACTGTGCAAAGCTACAGAAATGAAGATGAAAACAATACAGTATTGCTTCAATAGTATTCATTCACAGCATTTCAGTATACAGCACATATATTTTTGCGATTTAGCTTCTAGACAGGAATTTATTTTATTGCATTCAGTTTATTGCATTCAGGTATAGTAGGAAGTAAAAGAATTGGTTGTTTGGTAGCAATATTTGTCAAAAAACACTGACAGCATTTTGAATGAAAGGTATGAAATGCTCCAAATAACAAAATAATCTTTCCGTGCGCTATAGCATCCCATCTTTAGTCTGCATACTAAGTCAATTACATCAAATTTATAATTCCATTTTCAACTACTTAAAAATTTGTAGTTAACTCATTGGAGATGATTTGATGTCAATGTAATACACATTCTCCGTAGATCCTAGCCCTAGATAACTCATTTTTTTTCTCCAATTAATTAGAATTACAAATTTCAACTCCCCATGCCTGATGGTGGGTTTATTTACAATAACAGTATGCACTGTGGGCCTAAATCTCTGCACCTAACATTTCACACAGAAAAAATACATGCAATTCAATAAAAGTTACCAAATTATGTTTGTTATAAAATGAAAGTATTATTTATAAATTCAAAACTGGACTTACTTTTTGGATGCGACGTTTCGGAGAGACTCTCTCCTTCATCTGGCAAATGATACCGGCGTCTTAGTGCTAAAGCTTATACTGGACAAAGAATCCTGGTGGTTTGAAAGGGGTGTAAAAGAATCAATTTGGGAGAGGGTAGAAAGCCCAAAACTAAATAAAAAGGGAGGATTGAGATTCCTCCTATCTCACTCATGGGACAGGGCCATTGACAAGATCCCAAGCAGATTATCACGTGGTTCAAATTTAACCAAGCGGAACGGGTCTGCACAGCTTCAGCACTAAGACGCCGGTATCATTTGCCAGATGAAGGAGAGAGAGTCTCTCCGAAACGTCGCATCCAAAAAGTAAGTCCAGTTTTGAATTTATAAGTAATACTTTCATTTCGGTCCGACTGGATGATTCATAACTTTCACCAAGATATGTTTGTTATATAATGATGCACATCTAACAGTCAGACCGCAGCACTAGAGGTAAGGCAAAAAGCTGGAATTTATAAATGCACACAAGACTGCTCTGAGTGCTTTGCATACTTAATGAGCTGAGACACTTCTTTTTCACATTGCAATAATTCACGATCACAGTGTTGTATAATAAAGAGATGAGTATGACTACAAAGAAGACACTTCAAACTTTATGACTATATGAGTTTCTTTTAATTTGATCACTAATTTATGTATAAAACTTAGGTCAAAAAGATCATTCAAAAGTGATTTTTTTTCTTTCCTGTTTATCAAGCTCAAATGATAGGTAAATGTGGTTGATTCCCCCTTATTTTTACATCATTCTAAAGTTCAACTGTTCAACTTTCTTTCTACGTCATTTGTTTTGCTATTTATGTTTAATACCAGTCAGGAGCCAGCAAAAACATCAGAAAGATGCAAAATATGACCAGGGATTTCTGCATTCCGGGTCTGTGAATGGCTGATTCCAAACCAGTGGCGGGTAATTCAAATCAAGACCACCCACTGTGGTGACCTTGATTTGCACCTGTTGCCCAGTTTATTTGGAGAAGGCTTGTTTTGTATTCTCTCTGGCCAATCACAGTTTAGTAGGAAACCCTGGCATCCAATGGAATGCTCTCTCACATTTTCCTCTGCAACATTTAGGTACTCATGTTACATTTTGCTGGCTCCTGACTGGTATTAAACATGAATAGCAAAACAAACAACATAGAAACAAAGTTGAGTAGTTGCTCTTTACGATAATGTAAAAATTGGAGAGAATCAAGGATATTTAACTAGACTTTCAACTGTTCAAAAATTCAATTTTTAACATAATATTTGAACCTTCATTTACACATTTGAAATACATAGAAATGTCAAAATGAAGTTTGAAATATCTCCTTTAAAATGATATGTCACACTAAACCAAAACACATGATTTTCTGAGTTTATATGGAGTTTGAAAATATATGTTTAAGCTCATTATGTATGCATGGCATGTTCACGCATGCATACAACTTGCATAAAAGGAAGGGATATTTGGAGCGCTGCTGCCTAACTGCTGAGGGATAACACTGCATGAAAATTGTACGATAAAACTCACTTGAAGAGGAGTTTGTCAATGTGTCACTCGACTCGGTCGCATAAAAATGGGTTCCTTAATCTGCGCACATGTTCATTGGATATGTAACTTGCCCGGAGCGGTGATTTGTGTGAGCGCTTCAACAAACTTCAAATTTTGAGAAACTGCACTAATATTTTTCGAAAACGCAACAAATCATGAATGATTATTTCATTTACTGTATGTTCATACTAATTAAATAATAATTTGAGTGTGAATTTGTGGTTTTGCAGATTTAGGACCTGCGCAGGTTTAGGGCACTTGACCATACCTGTAATTGACCATTCCATTGTCATCCGAATCCTTGTCTTCAGCATGGACCGTCGTTACGTAGGTGTTGGGGGATACGTCCTGGGTCACGTTGGCCCGGATCGGGATGGTCTCGAAGACGGGGGCGTTGTCGTTGACGTCGCTGATGTCGATCGTGACCTGGACCTTCTCGCTGCGAGGACCAAACGCCCCGCCATCCGTGGCCGTCACTTGGAAGGTATAGCGGGACGTCTTCTCAAAGTCAAATTTACTGCACGTTGGAAAGGAAAGTAAAACGTAACCAGTCAGATATGATTATTAACTTAAAGGCTAATGACATGATTGGGAGCACTTGAAAAATGCCTCAAGAATCAAATTAGTTCAGGCATATACCAATGTATACACTATCTGAAGTGTAAATTTTGGCTGGAAGGATTTATCTTGAATTTGTTTACTTGAGGAGAATCAAGCATGGACATACCAGTACTGAATTACTCTCATGCCCCAATAGAAATTGATCCCAGAGAAAGCTACAACAAAATTTGCTGTCACAAAGAATACTGATGGAAGATCTAGACCACAAAATTTTCACAGCAGAATTCTAAAATAGTTTTGTTGAGCAATACCTCCAATCATGCAATATACCTTTAAAGGGCAGTGACATGATTGGGAGAAGTAAAAATTGCCTCAGGAACCAAATGAGTTGAAACATATACCAATGTACACACAGGCTAGAGTGTATATTCAGGCTGGAAGGATTTGTCTTGAATTTGTTTACTTGAGAAGAAACAAACATTTATTTACTTAACTTCCAGCCCTGATAGAAATTTACCCCATAATGATGTAAATAAAAAATTTCAATGTCACAGCATTTTCTGATAATCGTACAAAACAGAAGAAATGTACAATTATGAAATTTTCACAGCAGAAATTTTAAACAGAGTACTGTATTCTGTAGGCATCGAGTCCTAATTTGAGGACAACTTTTACTCTTGCAACATTTCCCTTTTATCACATAAACATTTTCATTTTTACAGGCATGTTTATTTGATGGAGAATTCCCCCCTCGTGACTCACCCTGTAGACGTGATCACTCCCTCGGTCGGGTCAATGCTGAACAGAGCGGTGGTGACATTATCCAGCGTGTAGTACACATCGCCGTTGGTGCCCGCATCTGCATCCTCGGCCTCCACAGTCAAGATGGTGCTGTTTATGGGCGTGTTTTCCGGGATGCTCTTGTAGTACGACATCGACGTGAAGACCGGGTCGTTGTCATTGAGGTCGTCGACCGTGACCCGGATCGCGGTGGACCCGCTTCCCGCGGGCATGCCCATATCGGTTGCCGTGACAATGAGGTTGTACATGGGGTCTGCTTCCCGGTCTAGAGGTCTGACGGTGGATAGCGCGCCGGTCATCGGATCGACGGAGAAGGCATTGCCGGTATTGCCACCTAGCACAAAAAACAAAGAGATATATTGACAGAATTTAATTAAATGAAAGAATGACCTAATAACTAACTAATTGACCAACTGATTGACTGCTTAAATAAACATCTAAAATAAATAAGCAAATAATTAAATGAAAATAAACAAAGGAAGAAAGGAGTGAAGGAATTAAATTGATAAATTACTTGCTCATTCAAGGATTCAATCAACTAATTAATCAATCAGTCATTATCAATCACTCACTCAAATTAATTGATCCATCAATCAACCAATCAATTAATCAGCCATTAATCTAATAAAAGTAAACTTCAAAAAACAAGAAATCTTCCATAGTATATCTACAGCATATATTTCTAATAAATCTATATACACAATATTGTTAAAATGCGTAATGCTGAAATTAGCATAAACGCAGAAAATCTCTGAAATTTCTGAACTTCAAAAAACAAGAAATCTGCCACAGTATACATGTATCTACAGTATATGTTTCTAATAAATCTATACGCACAATTTTGTTTATAAATGCATAATGCTGAAAATCTCAGCATGAACTTAGAAAATCTCTGAAATTTCTGAACTTCAAAAAACAAGAAATCTGTCCCAGTATACATGTATCTACAGTATATGTTTCTAAAAAATCTATATACACAATTTTGTTTATAAATGCATAATGCTGAAAATCTCAGCATAAATGCAGAAAATCTCTGAATTTTGACAAATAGATTGAAGACTTACTCGTGATGGAGTAGACCAAGTTGGCATTCACTCCTTCATCCGCATCTGTGGCGATGACAGAATGGATGACACCTGCCGGCTGGTTTTCCGGGATCCGGATGTCGGAGAATTGCGTCGCGAACGAGGGGTTGTTGTCGTTTTCGTCCATGACAAACACGAGGAGGGTAGCCATGTCGTATCTTGCAGGGAATGCACCATCCATGGCATACACTGGGTAGACACACAAACAGAAATCAATGCATAATCAGGTTTTCAAAATATTTCATTGAAATTTCTAAAAAAATCTAAATAGGATTTTTGTTTTTTGTGAAGTTATTGTTTTAGAATATGTTCACTTTTGTGTGACTTTTACTTCTACTTCTACGTCTATCTTGATGCCTTTCAACAATGTGTAATAATACTTATAACACATTTCATTGAAATCTCAATTTAAATAGCAATTTTGTTTTTGTATTTGGTATGTTTGGAGGTGATTCATCTTTGACAAGTTTGTGAAGTTGTTTAAGTTTAAAGGAATCAAGTGTATTACAAAATACTTCTACATCTGGTGGTTATTGACATGAAAACTATACACCATATATTCTGCGTGCATATATTTTTTCACGATTTTGTTTCAAGACGGGGAATTTGCGAGAGTTTACTTTCGCGATTTTATTGTATTTGCGTTCACTTTCTACAGAAATATAAGGAAGTGAAAATTTTCGCTTGCATTAAAACGCGAAATTTGTGTAGATAAAATTTCTGCGAAATATTCAACGTATACAGTAACTTAACAACAAATATCATGATTTATCAAGTCACCATGAAATTCTTTTAAAAAAAACACACTTTGTAATAGCACTTGAAGCGATTTTGAATGTTTGCAGGGAGCATGTTCAGGAATGCCTTATACATTCATTAAGGCCTGAAATTTGCTAACAATGAGCCATTTCATTCACAAATAAGATTCTGAAAAATGACCTGAAATCAAATTGCTATTACGCAGGGTTTTGCCCCAAAACTGCCATACCTAAACAATGCTAAATAATTATCATTGTTTAGCATCTCCCTTACCTGTTACAACGTATGAATCCCTCGTTTCTCTGTCCAATACACCTCGCGTAACTACCACTCCCGTCGTTTCATCGATCTGGAACATGCCATCCGCGATCTGCACCGGAATGTCGTAAGATATCTCACCATTTGTACCTGGAATTGCCAAAAAAAATCAAACAAATACTGATATTTCTCTGTAGGAAACCAATAAGATCTTTAGGGATTAGAAAATTACATGAGGAAAGATATGATAGTTGCGGAAGACGTGCCAGGGCTTTGATTCTCTGACACATTCATGATGTAGGTGAACTGTTCAAAGTGTGGCAATAAGTTGTTGTTGTCCTTTACGTAAACGGTAAGGGTATGACCTTTTTTGTATGAGTAATATTCTGATTGTTTTCATTTGGTGGGTATTACCAAGGATAGAGAATTTAGCAATATAACTGGTCCAATCCAATGGGGTACTTTAATGAGTATTGTTCATGTGAGTATGCAGGTATGAAATTTTGGTATGGCAGGAGACTTTTCGTGAAGGAATGTGAGTAGCTGTTAGTAAAGTTTTGCATGACGTTACAAACAACACGAATATGAAGCGCCAAGTAAAATGCCAAAAGTTTTCCGTGTCAATTTATGAAATTATGATTACTGTCAATTAGATTTTGCCCAAAAATAAAGTTTGCATTTGAAATGCTTGTTAAATAATTGTTTAGAGTAAGAATGTTAACCTATATTGGCATATTTGAAAATTAGCAGATGTGATTTCAATAATTCGAGAATCACATATGGCTTGCCATATTAAAGTCATTTGTAGTAAAGTCATGTGTACCTTACAAACAGCTTTATGAAACAGGCCCCAGGTCTGCACCTTTCTCTGTTTAAATGAAGTGTGGTTGGTACGTGCTGAGGTGTTTTTGATCTCAACAAGGGAACCTCTAGCTTTACGTCCTATCTGAGAGACAAGGTAATGGAGATTAAGTGCCATACCCAAGGACACAACTGACATGATTTGGACTTAAAACATAAATGTCTTGCATGAGAAGTCAGGGTCTTATCCACCAGGTTACTTATGACACCTCCCAGTTAACTCGTAGGTTACGGGAACCAGATGAGTCACGTGATAAACTCTGTGCAAAATGCAGAATCTCAGTGGTAAAGGCTTAATGCCTCCCTATAGATTTTAAACTAATACCACAAGATGGATGTATGACTTACCAGAATCCCCATCCGTGGCCACGACCTGTCCAACATACGTGCCGGCAATCTGATTCTCCGACACGTTCATGATGTAAGTGGACTGTTCGAAGCGTGGTGGTAAATCGTTGATGTCCTCCACGTAAATGGTCAGGTTCTGAGTGCTGGTGCGGGGAGTGGTGCCATGGTCACTTGCCATGATGACCAGCGAGTACTCCCTCTTGTGTTCGTGGTCGAGGGAGTGGGCGATGGTCAGCAGGCCTGGTGATAGATGTTTAAAAAAAATTGAATATTATCACATAATTAGGTCAATATTAACGAAAGAAGTTAAACACACCAATGGAAAAAAAAATAAATTCTAAATCTAAATTTTATGTACTAGTAATTGAAAAGATTAAGTTTGAACTTCTAACATACAATTTTTAGTATGGATTATTTCACAGAAGGGAATGGATTTGAAATGTTACAAAAAAACATCATGATGATGGCACTGCACAATGACCAGGAATCAATGTCTACATATCGCATACTTATTTTTCAAAGAGAAGTATTTACAATCAATACGTAAGTAAATAAAACCTTTCATAAACAGCTCCAATATTGCGATACAAGAATGTACCCAAAATTACATGAATTGGGTTTTACTTCAAGTAATCAGAAATCAGATATGTCCCATAACATTGATTTTGACCAGAATAACTATCTAACATTGATTTTGACCAGACTAGCTATCTACAGTTAAAGGTAAATAACATGATTGGGGGTAGTCCTCAACTTGGGCTGAAACTACTCTGGAATCAAGAAAACTATGCTAGGATTCTCCTGTAAAAATCTTGTAGTCAAACGTTGACTCATTCTAAAATAAACAATGTCAATATCACTCGTAGCAGGGAAACCTGCTGTGTGGCTCTCTATGGGGCTTATTTTTATCGTCCCCGGATGAAATTAAGATACTCCTATGTTTATGCTTGATTCTCCTTAAGTAAACAAATTACAGACAAATCCTCCCAGGTGGGAGATCCACTCCTGCTAGTGTATAGTTGGTATAAAGTTCAACTCATTTGGTTCTTGAGGCATTTTCAAGTGTTCCCAATCATGTCACTAACCTTTTAGTCTGGATTTGAACCTCACATTTGAGTTCAGCTTCCTCTGTGATTTTGGAATTTGTCTCTTTTATGGTACACAATTTGTCACTGTTATACATCAAAAGGGAATACTTAAAGAGGTTAAACCCTCCATCAGCTTACTGTTTAGTTGATTCTGATCAAATTTAACATAATTTTTGTAATAACGTTACTCACCGGTTACGGAATCCAGAGCAAAGTTTCCCTCATCGTTTCCCAATATGATCTGATATCCGACGCGACCATTTTCCCCGCTGTCCCCGTCTCTGGCGATGATGTGAATCACATTGAAGCCCACCGGTTCATCCTCCATCACAACAGCTAAGTTCCTGGACACAAACACGGGGTCGTTGTCGTTGCTGTCGTAAATCAGAATCTGAACCGTGGTTGTCGCAGCTCTGCGTTCAGATGCGATGGCAGCTTGGTCTTGCGCTTGTACAATGAGCAGAAACGTGGTGTTTGCTTCGTGATCGATATTCTGAGCGGTGCGTAGCGTACCCGTGTACTCGTCGATCTCGAATTTATTCTGCTCCGTTAGAATGCTGTACCGGACGAGACCGTTGACACCCGAGTCGGCGTCGGTGGCGGACACGGTCCACAGGATGAAATTCTCGCCGGCATTCTCCTGAAGGGTCAGGAAGATCGGATCCTGCAGGAACGTGGGGGCGTTGTCGTT
Organism: Eucidaris tribuloides; assembly: GCA_001188425.1. Taxonomy (NCBI): domain Eukaryota; kingdom Metazoa; phylum Echinodermata; class Echinoidea; order Cidaroida; family Cidaridae; genus Eucidaris; species Eucidaris tribuloides. The sequence continues at coordinate 22,105 of JZLH01S0603213.1, read as the reverse complement.
CTTGTCGTGGACGTTGACGTTGACGTTGATCGTTGTGGACTGCGTCCTCAGCACACTGTTGTCCTGCGCCACGACGGTGAGGTAGTAATGCGCGGCCGATTCGTAATCCACGACCCGGATGTTGTAGATCTCGCCGGTGTTGTGATTGACGTCCCAGACATCCAGATCGTTTCCTCCACTGATGTAGTAGTAAATCTTCCCGTTGTCTCCAGCGTCCAAGTCCGAGGCGGACACGTTCCCGACGATTGTCGGCGGGGGAATATTCTCATCGGTGGTGAACGTATAAGTAGTGTTTCCTGGGACTGGAGTATTATCATTGACGTCCAGGACTCGTACCCTGACATCGGCCGTGGTTTCTTGTGGAGGGCTCCCTCCATCTTGTGCCTTTACTGTTAGCGTGTAATATTCCTGTCTTTCGCGATCGAGCAATTGAGCTGTGGTTATCATGCCAGATTGGTCGATCTGAAATTGCGGGGTGCCTGATGGAAGGAAAACAAGGGAAATATCTCATTGCCATATAATATACGACAACAAAACATGATCTGGTAACATACTGTCTCAAATGGGCAATTTTGTGCTATGATACATCATAAATATGGTATTGAAATAAAAGAACAGACACTTTACCAGTCTGTGTGACTTATCACTATCATTTTGTAATATATTGTATATGCTTCAATGACAAATTAGTGTAATTATATTGCATTGAATACCTCCACAGAGTCACCAGAAATGAATGTGATTGAACATTCTGAAATCCCAGACTAGAACCTATACAGTAGTTATTCTGACACAGGGCAATTGGTCAAATTGCCAAGTTTTTACAAATATTCACAGCTGGTTGGAATGCCCATATAGGATATAAATCCCCCAAACCATGTTAATTTTGCACCTCAGTTTATCACCTGAATAAAAGTGAGAAACAACTGACTTGGCCACTGAGATTTCATTAAAGCAATACATGTATCTACTTTTACTGATATGATTACAAAATGTCAAACCTTTTATACTTTAGAGACTATGAAATATTTGTAAAAAATAATAAAATATGACACGTTTTTAATATAAACTGAGAAATTTATGAATATAAATATATATATATAAATAAATAAGACAAGAAAAGTTAATAAATAAATAAATTAATTAATAAATAAATAAATTAATCTATAACATAAATAAATCAGTAAAATAAATGTATCAAATTGGTTTATAAGGCAACTTTTCTTACCAGCCTCAAGTGAGTACGAAACACTGCCCAGAACTCCACTGTCGATATCGGTGGCGATGATCCACGCCACAAACGCACCCGGAGGTTGCTCCTCACGGACCGACGCAGTGTACGTCCCACTCATGGAGAAGACCGGTGCGTTGTCGTTGAGGTCATTGACATTGACGTAGACGGTGGCGGTCGAAGACAACGCGGGGTTCCCGAGGTCCGACGCCACCACCATCATCTCGTAGCTGTATTCCGTCTCTCTGTCTAGAGATTTCCGGGTGCTTATCATCCCTGAGTAATTGAAACATAAGATAAGGGGACTGTTAGTAATATTCAAGAATTCTTCTTACCATATAATAAAAATAAAAAAACAAGTTGACTTAAAGGGTACCAACACCCTGAGTAATTTATTTGCTATACATGTAGAATATATTTGGGCAATTCCGTATGAGAAACACAAAAATAACAAATTTCAAAGTTAAGCCAATTTTCATAAAAGTTAATGTCCGATATAGACAGATTACTGAATTTAAAGGAACGGAAAACCGTTTTGCAATAACTCTTATAGTTTTTTTAATATATAGTTTTGAAATTGGGGGATAGTTTTGGGTATAGGACTTAAAATTTATCTTGATTTATTCATAATATTCTGAAAAATGTAATGTATCATCTATTCTTATGCATATTTCCTTATTTAACTTTTTAAGGTGTAACAATCTTATATTGTAAAAAACTTGTTGAAACTCCAAATAGTATTTTCTTGAGAAATGATTCAAATCTACTGACAAATCAATGTAATTCCGTTACCATAAAATTGAAAAAGTTTTTCCCTTGAAGTAGCTTTTCAGTTATTTTTCTGTAATTGTAAATCTCTGCCTGCATACAAGTCTCAAAACCTCACCTAACATTTTCTGAAATATCTCCTCCAGTTTTGCTGAAACTGTGGTAACGGAATTACACGGTAACGGAATTACCATCATCCTTAAATACTGTGAGGAGGAGATAACCTGTTTCAGACACATTCATAGTGGAATTTTAGAGAGAGGCCTCAGGGAATTAGGCCCTGAGGTAACTAGTGAAGTGGTAACCATGTGGGAACTGAAAGATGAGTTCTGATACCCTGATATCATGGGGCTTTTGAGGTTCTGACATCACAGAAGCTATGTACATGCTTAACAGAGAACATTTGTTCACAAGGTCCTGTTTTAATTAGTTTTGATATTTTCATCTAGCAAGAACTTCCCTCATAAAGCTGAGTTATTCTAGCAAATATATACTATACCGTAACGTACCAAAGAATAGATCTGCAGTTCAACTTCTAGTCAAAAAGGAATTTGCATTTGTCTTTTTTAAAACTGTTTTTTTTTTTTTTCTGGTGGGGGGTGGTGTGGAGTGGGCCTAATTAAAAATGTGAAAATGACTTCTTCAGTGCAAGGAGACAAAGCATAGATAGCACGTGCAGAGCTTATTTATGAAACAGGATGCACAATTGTCCATTTGGAAGCTGAGAATGACAATACTGCATGTGGGCTAGTACAAGTCTAGAATGAAAATGGGTTATGCTCCAGTACTTTACAGAAAAAAGTGTAAAAATATTCATCAGCTAAGTCATGAACACAACAGGAGATTACTGTCAAATTTCTCAAATTGTTAAATTTGTAAATTATATGTTTAGCTTGAAATTGATTATACATGTATTTTAACCAATTGGGGATGACGGGCTTGTACAGAAGCCCATTGCATTGCACTCTCAGAGACGACGGGCTTCTACACAAGCCCAGAAAATTATGACACAAATTTCTGTCAAACACAGGATAAACGGTAAAGTTTTATTGCTTAATGCGTCTGTCCCAAAAATTACACATTTTTGATCAGTATAAAGTAAGAAAATAACTATTCTGTAAAGAATTTTATTAAAAAAACATGGGTTCGTATTCCCTTCAAAGTCAACCACGTGCAAATCGAGTCGTCTCTCAATAAACAACATTGCCGTATAGCATCGAGCAGTAGGGCCTACTTTCCAACGAGGCAATTGTTTTCTAAAATGTCAATTCCAGTAAATTCACAACTCTATACTTCAACTGACTTTGCAGGAGTGATGCGACTAAATGTTTTTTAGAGCTTTTTTTTCTACAGAATTGTCAGTTTTAACTTCAGAGCAGACATTATTGCCTATGTTTCAATGAACCAGCTGAAGTTTCTGGATTTTGTGTTTTTTCAGATTGTATCATTGCACTTTTGCATTTCACACAACAAAGTTGATGGGCATTCTATTGCAACTTCTCTTTTAGACATTTCTACGGATTTGTCCTTGATTTTACCAGTTTTTTCCATTCATTTTGTGTTCATTTTTGGTGCACATATCAATGTTGTGTCATATCTAGAATGTCTCGGATAGCTGTTCGTACAGACATTGACATAAAGCACAAGCCAATTAGTATTTTTTGAACTGTTGTGTAGCATTGTACATGGAGCTCTACTAGTGTAATTCCGTTACCATTTGCATTAGATATAATTTTTTGTGCAATGTATGTTTTTTTTTCAGGGGGAGAGGGCACAAATAGTGATTATTTGTTGCTAATTATTGAACAGATAAATTTTTAACTTAAATTTTACCACTAGTTAGGCAGTCACCACTGATATTTTTGAAATATTGTGATGAAATTTTATAATACATAATTATGTGATATATTTGCACTTGTAATATTTAAAATCTACAACTATATGTTACTTATTTAATGGTTAATATTATAGAAGGAAACATTTCTAATCTCTACAAGACATTTCAGAGAACTGGAGTGCCAGGAAATTTTATTTTCAGCATTGAAAATCAGAAGGTGTAATTCCGTTACCATCGACTTAACCGAAACAACGATTAACCATTAAAAAGATGGAATGAAATGTTTGAAAAAGATCTTACCACAGTAAGGTTAATATAATGAATAATGGAATTAGACATCAGACTAGTGTAAATGTGTTGTAGATTTCAGAGGAACTGTTCCCAACCTAAGTGTTGCAAATATGACTCAATTTTCTGGTATTTCCGTTACCGATTTTATATTCTTCATTTTTTTCTGAATGGCTGAGAGTGAATGAATATATTTTTGCTTGGTGATAGCAGGGATACCTCTGCACCTTATCACAGTATTAAAAACGAATAAGGTCATAAGTGTACTTCACAGAGTGGAAAAATATGAGCCAAAAATCTCTGATTTGTAATTCCGTTACCGTGAAATTGCCCATTTGTGCCATGCCCTCTGCAAAATATTAGCATTTATGATCACTTCAATTTTTATTTATTGAGGTTTGAATGTAAATTTCAAAAAGCAAATAAAGTAAAAAATGACTTGACATAGACTAGTCGCTCACCCGATACCATCAATCGATCAATCGCGCTATCGATATTTTCTTTGTCAAACGTCTTGATCGATAACAGTATTGTCATTTGGCTCAAGTGGCGCAGGTACGACGGTCCAGGGACCTGTAAATATGACTGTCGGTCAACTTCACTGGTCCGACCTGGCCACTGGCTAGTTAAGAAAAGCCGTTGATATATCGGAGAAAAAGGGCGCTCATAATTTATATTCAGCTCCACATTACGCTAAACAGAAATGTCGGGTGTAGTTGTTTCCCGATCGGACATAAATTATGGGTATAGGCCTATTCGGCTTCATATGACACTAAAACAAATTTCGGGTGCTTGCTTTTACAATCGGGTGCTTGCTTTTACGATCGGAAATGAATGAAACCACAAAAGTTGTGTTCCCGTTTTGGGAATGCAATTTTCATTTAAATGGTGTGAAAAGTCTTCATGATATGATTTTTGCAAAGTCATTTAATTTGGGGGTCAATTGAAAGAAAACAGCGATTCAGATTAAATTTTTACCCTGTATTTTTACTTGCTTAGGCCTAATATTTCCTCACAGAGATTTTCTGAGTGACAAGTATACAACTATAATTATACGATATACATTTAGCTTTCTCATCCGAAGTGTGACATACAAAAGTCATGTACGGATTGGTTCATATTTGCGGATAAACGGTATAGTGTTCTACTCCCTGTGCACGTTTTTATGAACTTGAAAATACGTTTGCAGTGATTTGTCTTGATAGGGACGCTGTGTAAATGGCAAAAATGTCAACAGGTATTTTTGATCAAAAGACCCGGATCCCTTTTGTGCTATTCTACGGTCAGTAGCAGTGGGAATGGTATTGTCATTTTATTAGCGGCGTAGCAAACTGTCCTGAATAAACTTGCAAGAGTTAAATGTGTAAATTAATTCTCTTATTGAAAGCGGTAATTCAAAGAAAGCATGGGCAAGTCCACAACAAAAGGATGGGTTCGCGTCGCGTATATTTCTTGCACAAGAAGTGATTCTGCAAAATGTGTCACCACCAGAAACTGTATACCCTACCACCCGGCGGCCTGCGCGGCATGCAGCACTCATGATCAGCTCCCGGCTCAGCTGCACAAGGCCAAGACATTGGGACATTACTCGCACCGTAAATACCAGGTTTGATCGACTTTCCTCCACATAATAATCCACAGTCTGGGATTGTGGCATTTAGATTACAGGAAGCATAGTTATAGGCATTTTTTTTTTCATGCTAAAAGTATGTTATCATTATCCCTCGATGAGGCTATCGTCTTCATCCATTTATGGTGCAAGCGTACGCGAGTTTCTCAATCGAGGCGACTGACAATATTGCGTTCGCACTTTCGGCAGAGTCTCGACCCTTGAAACGGTCACTGTTTGTGACCGAGACGTCTCACATTTTGCAACTTTTTCTGAATGTAGTGCTTGAGATAGACTGGCTGAAACTTCGCAACGTTAAATCGATCTGGAACGCGACACAGCGCGGCGTATATAGTGCGTACACACAGTGCATACTACACGTACGATGATCGGTCTGATCGACCCTGAACTCCGATAGTTTTGGTAAAAACGTACGCGTATAGCCAGAACGCGCACGCATATAACCGGCGTTTACGGAACTGAGATTGAACGTGCGGAACTGAGTTCCAAAATGTTATGGAGATTATTATCAAAATATGATCACTTCACGAGCTTTGACAACTGAATAGTGGTTATTTGTTGTGTATTCTAGCTGTATACAAATTTGATTTTTAGGGTGTTGGTACCCTTTAAAACATTTATTTCAGCAAAGCATTTTGTGAATGCTGATGCTATTGACAGTTTATTTTCTGTTCCACTCAAAGGGCTTTAGACCCTATTTAAAACTTACTTTTCATGTCTTTGTACACTTATCGGGACTTATTTGTTTCAGTCTTATTCTCTTAAAAGTTAGCAGAGTAATTGATACAAACGTGTGATATATTTTGCATACAGCTATATTCATGATTTTGTTTAATGACAGAAAAATTCATAAGTTTATATCCACAAATTTTCTGTTGTTTTCATTGATTTAGTATAAGCATATTATGAAGTCAAAACTTTTGCAGTTGGTTAGTCATGAAAGTTGCTAAACATAAAACTATCATAAAATAGTCAGTATATACCAAATTCTAAATGACACTGTGTTAACAACTTTGCATTTTAACATGTCAAGCTGGTCTGAACACTATTTTGAGTAGCCTTCATTACTAACCAGTTGAATCAATTGAAAAATCGTCATCTGGGCTCAGCGAATACACGATCTGCCCATTGGCCCCTGAATCAGGATCCACGGCGCTGACCCTGTCGATGGCCGTGATTGGCTGTCTGTTCTCATTGACATTGAAGTGGTAACTATTCTGAACGAAGTGAGGGGCGTTGTCGTTGTAGTCGTCCACGGTCACGTGAATGGACGCCGAGGAATTCTGCGGAGGGTTGCCACCGTCCGACGCCACCACCTCCAGCAGGAATTCGGTCTGCAGTTCCCGGTCAAGCGTCTGTCGTGTGTACACCCATCCGCTCATGGGGAAGATGGCAAAATATGCTGCGTCCATGGTGGGAGTGAGTGAATACGTTATCATTGCGTTGACCCCACGATCGTTATCGGTGGCCGACACCTGAATAACCCGGCTGCTGATCCGTATGTTTTCTAGAACGGATACGCGGTAGAACGGAGGATTGAATACAGGACCATTATCGTTGACATCTTGGATGAGGACAACGAGAGTCACGTTGCCCCTCAGTGGGGGCGTGCCGAGATCGTATGCCTGGATGCCAACTTCGTAACGATTCTGATCATTGTAGCTGACCTCTTGTTCCAGGGTGACCTCGCCCGTCGTTTCCCGAATTCCAAACATGTTTCCCGGGTTTGACGTTAGTCGATATCGCACCAGACCGTTGTCACCGCTGTCGCGGTCGGTGGCAGACGCCACGTAAATGGTCCTCCCCGTACCCGTGTTCTCTGGGATGCTCGCAACGGCGGGCGTGTTGAGGAATTGGGGTACATTGTCGTTGACGTCGATGATGGTGATGTTGACCTGGACGTCATCATACGTAGCTGGCATTCCGCTGGCCGCTTGGATGGTCACGATCACGTACGGTTGTCTCTCGTGATCCGGGCGGGCCCGTGTCAAAATTTCGCCACTGGTCATGTTGACGATGAAGTAACGATTCAAATCGCCTGCAGTCAGACTGTACGTAATTGGGGATGTGTTACCTGAAAAAAAGGTGAGAGAAAAGGGATTTGCATTAAATGTTTTAATTGGTATATGTGAGTTAAATGTAATTTTATGTAGTTACTGCCAATCTCTCATGCATAACAATGCATGACTGACATAAACTGAGGTATTTGTTATAGAGATCTGGGGAAACCCGCTTAACAAGCAGTTAAATTAGTTACAAAATAACAGGACAAATAGATCTCATAACTATCTTTGTTTGCACACCAAGGAAGGGAAACAATCAAAAACAATAAAACAATGCTTGTTTTTTTTTTCAAATGGTCTATATACATCAAAACAATTTTGTCAAGACACCCAAAATGTGTTGGCTGCTCATTAAACGGATTGATTCATTTTACAAATGGCATAGACTGTGCACTCACTGGGATCTGTATTCTCTGCGTGTACCCTTCCCACGACCGTGTCCAATGCATTCTCTATGACGGTGAAGGTGTAGGAGGGGGAGTCAAAGACCGGGGGTGAGATATCTGGTCCTGCCACTGTGATGGTGACCTGGGCATTGTTGATGGCTGGACGCCCCCCGCCGTCAGTAGCGATGAC
>JZLH01S0603195.1:0-20308 GCA_001188425.1 Eucidaris tribuloides | reverse complement strand
ATGGACATATTTACAGTGTCCGTGTCAGTATGCATGCCGTGTATGTGTACTCAACCTGGTTTTAGCATTACGCTGATTACTAATATGCATAAATTCATGGGGTGGTCTGGCGTTAAAATTGACTACCGACCATACACAATTCGTTGCAAGCACGCAGCTACTGGATTTAATTTAGTAAATACACAGAGTCCCTAAAAGATGACTTTCCATGATCAAGGGATTGTTTTCATACTGTACATGCATAAAATCATACTTACGAGTATAGGACGGACGGATTTGCAGCATTTGTCATTAAAGTTGAATTCTGTTTAATTTTGTATTTCGTTTGTTTTCCCATCTTTGCCTTTAATCAGAAGTTGTTTTTTGAATGTATACACAAAAATGTCAAATTATACCCAGTCTGTTTCTTTTTCAAACCCAAGATTATTCGTATACAGGTACATGCGCAACGCCATACAACCAGGTTCAAGTGTAGCACATATAAAATTACATTATGCGCTATATAATTTTACATATATTTAAAAAAAAAAATCTCACGATTTCGAACATTTGACACTCTATCTAAAATCCCATTTTAATCTCTACTGGTCCAATGTTGAACATTTTCAGGATGGCACTTTTACAAAAGACTAAGAACCTTTAAAGATTTAGAATTTCTTCTACATATATTTCCCAGTCCGTAGGAATATGATAACCCCTTTTCTCTAAATTACAGTCGGTTTCTACTGGTTGCTCATTTATTTATTGCATTGTGAAAATATACGTTTATCGTCTGGTTATAAAAATAGAAACCCTTTTCCAAAACATTTGCATTTAAAAACGTCGATTAGGTATAATTTGATTTGAAAATGCAACGCAGTGAAATAAACCTGCGTTTTCTTCGAAACATAAAGGCAGTTAGACGTGCCCTATTCAGCTCTACAATGATTGTAGACTATAAGTTCACAATGGTGAAAAGTTGTGCTGTCTACCTTCATTTAGAAGTCCACGTCAGAATTAAAAATGGACTTGGACAAGAAGTTTGCTTCCAATGTGTGGTATGGACAGCCATTGGCTATTATGTGGGGATTGCGCATACACTCAGACACGTCAGAATTAAAAATATTATTTGATCGAAAGGGATAATTATGATACCAACCGAGCCGAAGCCTTTCTTCTTCTTGCTTGCACTAACACTGACTGCGTTATTATCAGTAGTGTAAGTCAAATGAAGCAATGTTAAAGCGAGTAAAAACACTAAATAAATGTGAATATAATTATTTGTTTGCTTTAAGAGTACTGCAAATACATGCTTGTATAAGTAGGAAAATGTAATTCTGTGTTACGACAATGAAAGTATTCCACTTGTACTGCATGAAACCGAGGTCCCTTTTTAATGGTAAACGTCAGTTTTCATTAATAAGTAACGGAAGGATGCAATGTAACGTGTGATAAAAAGTGATCTCACGCGTTGTTTTAATTGTAAAGCCGTCTACAGCTAATGGCGTTTTGCTAAATAAAAGACAGTTAACATTTTAACCATTAATATTATATTTTAGCCTGTTTTACATCATCAATACAACGGTTATACAGCCCTATTACTGGTAGACAACCGGCGAGGATTTCACCCTTTCTATGTTCATAGAATAATCGTTGTAATTACGTTTGTATCTCCCAGCAATTAAAACTGATTTCATACGAGCAGTATATTAATGGGACAAGATCTGTGGCATTATTACCAATATTCATACAATATTTCCGTCATGTATTTAACGTATTCTAAATAGTTTGTAATCATGATGACCTTGCCCCTGTAAAGGACACAAAGAACAATGCAAAATACCATGTGTACAGCCTTCTAAATGGCGGTCCATCGATTTATTCGCCACAGAGGGCCATAATTACTGACCCTGAGTAATTAGTTCCAACACAACGATGATAGTTGTAGCAGCAGACCGCTGTTATACCTCCCTGAAATCTGTTCCAATTTGTTTTTATTTTGGTATGCATTGTACGGCAAACGCATTGCTATGGTATACACATAGTATGCAGTTTCTTATATACAAATCGACGAAACAGCAGTAGTCTGTCCTGTCATTAAAATTCAGTTCATTCTCGAATGAACGCGTACAGGTTCTATTGAAATGTTTAGTTGGTATTTTTTTATTTCAAGCAGTTCAATACCCCAGTATTATGACGTTGTGTAAGGAGTCGAATTTAAGATCATGTATAGTTTTCTTGAGTAATTCAAATTTTCACCATGCCATACACATAATTTAAACTAGCTTGACTGTACGTCGTTCATTCTGACATGTCTGACTCTCACTCGTTGCGTTCTAGGATCTATTGTTCGGTTATTATGTACGGATGGTCACCTACGATATGCTCTTGTATGCATGCACGCAGAATGCTGTAATTATAAGTATTTTTGAATTCCATAAATTAATATTTTCTGTTCGTGTGATATTTCAAATCGGTTGATACAAATGATTACGATTATAACGTATGGTTTCCTCGCAAAAATGATTTTATTCCTATATACTCACTCTGTCACGAAGATATTTTGGCTATAAATATTCAGCTGATCAACATATCCTCATATTGCACTCGACGATTTCTTTCAGATTACCGCCTGTAAAAAAATAAAAACAGTGGAAATAATGAGTATCGTACAGTAGATCCAATCACACCAAACGAAATTTGGTTTTAGAAATAAAGGAAGAAGGTGACACATGGATGAATATGTATACATTTAATAATTTCACTGAAATAAGCTACCATCTGAAAAGCTTTCATGACTTTTCAAATTCACATTGATAACGGTTTCAGATATGTATTCCCCAGTGATTATGTTTTCTTTCAAATAGAACAGTACATACTGTGCATTGCAGGAAATCACACCACATTATTGTAATATGCAGATATAATTCCATGAAATGCTAAATTAGGTTTTTTTAATCTAACATCTTATGATAGTTGCATATTTATTTTTTCATTCATTCACTGTTTTTGCAAGGAACTTGTATCATTCAGAAGACTGGTCTTCCCCAACACCGTGCATAAAAAATACAAAAATACACAAATACATTATAATAACGATAAGATAAGACAAATATAAATATGAATATAAATAAATTGCACAGTTTGAAAGGACATCGAATACAAAGATAGGACAAAAGAAAGAAAAAATTCAAAAGTAAGCGAAACAAAGAAAACAATTAATGAAAACATAAATATCTTTTAATTATTAAACAATTTGGCATTACAATTTAAGAGGAAAAAGACACAATATTCAATATTGTGAGTAATGAAGATTGAGTTTGCACACTGCATTTTGCGGGTCGTTGTCACACATGTACGAATATGCATCAGCTATAGTTGCTTTTAACCTTGTGGGTAAAGGGTGCGCTGATAAGTTGTCAATACCCAAATCACCTTTATCTACGATCGAAACGGCCGACGCAATCTCGGCGACTGTCTGAAGTATGCACTTGTGACGACATTCAATACGCTCTCTCATTTTCATAGCTTTTGTGATCCGAATTGGAGGAAACCATCCGAGGACGTTTGGAAGATAAAACGTTTGAAAACAATTTTTCAACAGTAGCTATTTAGATTTCCCAAAACATTCTCTACTCATAGCAAGTCAATGCAAAATATGCCATACACTTTTCCTATCTTTATTCAAACATCATACTCTAGAATATTTCGAGTAACATGACTAGTATTTTGAACCATTACTTCCGAGTTAATAAGAGTAAATTTTGCATCCCAGTTATCAAATGATTTTCATGTATTGCTAAGTGTTTAAAATAACATTTGTCACGTCTGATCTTTGCTAACTCAGACTATTATTTTAGATAATACTAAAATTGAACATGAGCTATAGCCGAATAGTGTAAAAGTTTACCGAATGTGATTTGAATATGATGTCGTAAATCGGATATATGAACTAAATACTTGATTTTTAAATAAGGTTTCAGATTCTACCTAATGTCCAAGAACAATGGCTGTGAATACCACACCTTGGAAGCTGTAGTAAGCAAGCTTCTCGTCCAGGTTTAGGGTGGATGGATACTCATTATTTATGATACTAACTGTAAAAGCGTTATTTGTCATGGGTGATTAATACAGCAGTCCTGGAGCTTGGTCCTGAAGAAGAAGCTTTTTGCTTCCAATGTGTGGTATTGACAGCCACTGGCTACACAGTAAAAACGTTGTTTGAAATATTTCAAACAACTGTATACCGTTGTTTAAGCCTGTCACTCTAACAACATTGTCTAAAATTATTTAACCAACCATGATTGTGAAATCTGTCTTTTAAACAATATTGGTTAAAATTTGAACAACGTTGTTCAAAATTTAAACAGTGTTGTTAGAGTGACAGGCTTAAACAACGGTATACAGTTAGGGTTTTTACTGTGTATCTTATTATGTGGGGATTACGCATACACTCAGACACACATTCAATGACTCATGTACAATGTTTTGATTTTGCACAGGTGGTTGGACAATGAGCAAAATCTGCAATCTTACTTTGAAAAATAAGCATGAATTTCATGAAACTTGTTTATTATATCCTAAATTTATCTACACAACCTCTAACAAAATTGTACACAATTCAATAATAACCCATATTTAATTTCAGTATTATCTGATGTATACTCTTTGAATTATTAAAGATAAAATATTACAACAACAAAATCCTAGTACCAACGATCCAGCTTTCGTATAAGAATCAGTTCAAAGCATGTAATATATTACATATATTACATATAGGTCCAACAGTTACATTTAAGCGTTTTAGTACAGATAAATCATTGCTTTGGGAATCAATAAACTTAAGAAATTCATATCCAATATTATACAGTATAAAAATGCAGTAGAAGAAAATTGGACAGAGTAAATTATTGCAATTTTCGTCAATATTCAAGTTACATTTTCCAATGAAAAGTACGCACAAATATATATCACCAAAATTTCTATTCACTAAACAAATACCAATTATAAAACATCAACATGAATGACCCTAATGAAAACTGCACAACATTTCTATGGAATTGCCATAAACGGAACCAACAAGAAAGAATGTGCCTTATAATAAGCTGAACCTGTTAGATTTCACAATACTACAGGAAATATAATTACTTTCAAATTTGCATTGCTACTATACGTTAAATAGTTACATTGAAATGTTCTTTGACATTCAAAAAGACAAAATATTAAAATTAGAAAGTAATGGCAGCGCAAAGCAATCAGGTGTATTAATACTAAAGTACTAAATTAAAAAAAACCCACTTATTATCGTGTTGTGATGCAACTTTTACGTGGTTAGTTAATGGTATTAACATGATTGGGAGAGGTAAAACAATGCCTCAAGAACCAAATTATTTCAAAGATATACCAATATATACACTGGGTTGAGTATATATTCAGAATAGAGGGATTGTCTTCCATTTATTACTTGAAGAGAAACAATCATAAAGTTACCAGTATCTAATTAACCTCCGGCCCTGATAGAAATTGATCACATGGAAAGCTATACAACTTATTTCACCATCACAGCATGATAAATGTACAACAAAGAGGAAATGTCTGACTATGAAAGTTTCACAGCATAACCCTTAAAGAGTATTCTTGATCCTGTGAGCATTGTGACCTGTAAATTAAGGACTACTTCCAATATCACAATTTCCCTTTAATACTACTTTCTGAATTATTTCAATAAAAACAAATTTGCAATCCACATTAGACATTGTGGCATGACGAGCTACAATTAGCGTTACTAATTTGCTGGCTACGTTCAGGCTGTTTAACATAATACCGTGGTTAATGTAATGAGTCCACACATTAGTGTCTCACCGGTTGTGTTGTAACATTTTGTATTCACTCAGAAGCGTAATTTTGTGAAGCATAAAATCATTAAATTTGCTCGGGAGAGTCGTTTATCGAATTTAGATTCAGTAACAGTTATTGTGTCGGGGTAATTATGTGAGTAGGGCACTCAATAAAGTAAGAATGAATTAAGAATGTAGGTCGCTTCCATTAATATGGTACCACATAATATACATGCTACCTATCCAACATGTCCAAAGAGCACGTGCATAATACTAACATGGACTGCGATAATACTTACTGATATGGTATTGTACCGGCGTGTGCGTTTCTTTGGTACTTTCAGATTTACTTAACCCTTTATGCGCTTATGTTGCATTTCTGCACAATCATACAAGGGCGTAGGCTGGGGGGTGCACTGGGTGCACGTGCACCCCCCCCCTTCCGCAGAGCCAAAGGAGTTCCGCCCCTGGGAAGCAAAAAGAAATTTTCACCACCTTTTCTGCTTTCAATGCCTGATTTTCTCAACTTTAATTCCACCTCCCTAAGATGTGCACCTCCCTACACCAAGTTAGTTCCACCTCCGCAAGATGTGCACCTCCCCATACCCAAACCAGCCTACGCCCCTGTCATACAAATACATTGAACAATCCTAATGATTATTCTTCTTCTTCACCTTTCTAGAGGAGACACTTAAAACACTGCCTTACATATCTTTAACTTTTTTGAACTGCAATACCATTATATATCAGAAATCATCTCTTAATTGAAAATATTTACTTATCCCACAAACTGCCATTCTAGAACGCAAGAACCCCAAAATGTTGACATCACTTTTTGTTTTGTAAATTATATTTGTAATGGAATATCTGTGTATTATGTTCTAACTGTGTATTTTTGTATGATTCTATGTTATATACATGCATGTAAACAAAATATATATCCTTGAAGGACAATAAAATATTGAATTCGAATATGAATTTGAATGTGAAATAGCTGGTGAGCTTAGGTAACATTTATAGAAAAATTACCATTTTCAATACCGCAATAAGGAAAGCAAACTTCAAAGAAAATATTAAAAGAACAATTGTCATCATTATCCCCTCAGAATAATTTCAGTGTGTAAAGAGTTAAGTAAAAGGACCATTTGAATTGTTTGCCATTGTACTAGACTGTATGCAGCTGTTTATTATTTGTGTAAAGCACTATTTACAGCGTTTTTGCTGGCGTTAGCTTTTGCAGAATCCTTCTTGGAAGAGTGAACAGACAATCACGAGAATAGACGAAGAAATAGACAGCAAGAGATGGCGAGAAAAGGGAGGATGGAAAAGAAGTTAAATATTCACAACTGTCACGACTGACATTTTGACTTACTTGACTACAGGCAATTCAGACGCCGTGTGTGGGACATTCCATGAATCGATCGATCGATCGATCAATATCATTTTTCCCCTATTGACTTGAGATAAGCAACTTTATTTAAACCCTGCATTACTTTGATCACAGATATTATCCCAAGATAATCTAATATATGCATTCTGAAAACTTGAGTTGAGAGCCAAGATTGCGTTTTACGTTTTATTTCCATCAAGATATTATCGGAAAATAATTGAATTTTTATCTAATACTTCGACAAAATTGAAAGTTAAAACAATAAAATTATAATTGTAATCTTTAATACAAAAGCTAAGTAAATGTATACAGATGAAAAACATCATATTGCTCATTAATTCATCCTGCTACACCAGGGGCTTTTCGAGTTTAATATTTGACAATAAACATTTTCAAATATCTGCTATCAGTGGTGACCACTTGAGCTACCGCTGTTCGTTATCAGTGTTATCAGTAGGTGTGTGTGAATTGTGTGTGTGTGTGTGTGTGTGTGTGTGTGTGTGTGTGTGTGTGTGTGTGTGTGTGTGTGTGTTGTGTATTTGAGTGAGTGGTGTGGAATGAATTTAATCCTGTTCTTAAAGTTCAGTGTGCATTGTATTTTGTATTCGTATCTGTGAGACATTAATGGGCTGTTTGATTGTTGCTCGTATTTAATTCCATGTACATGACATATCAATATAGTTTATGAAATAAAAATCCTCTCTTTCATAACGATGGAGACCACTTCTTCAGACATTTCTCAACTTTTTGACTGTCAATGCCGTGAACAGAGCTAAGAACATATATCTTGTTCCATTATCTTTCAATTCCACAAATGTATTCGTATTTGATACAAATATATTCCAATCCATACCCATTCTTACCGCTTGTTGGTTATTTAACTTCTAAGTCGTTATAATCGGGACCTCTTGTACACACTTGCATGAACTGGATATTGTCTACAGTTTCAAAATCTCGTCGCATGTGTTTTCATTTTTTGCCGCCGGAACGAATCAATCTTAAACAATTCAATGTGTTGTGCTTGATATTTATTTTAATATTTCTGTGTCATTCTGAATTCTGCTGATTACACATGAACAAGTCAAATCGACTCGCCGTTAACAAATAACAGTTAAACAAATTTTTCTGGCCTACTTGATTTTGGTAAATCGTTCTCACACCTTTTGATAAAACATGTTATAAAACGGCGCATTCGTGTGTTTTCTTCCTAAAATATAAATGAGTAGAAGAATTCATTTTTTCAAGAGTACATTCCAAGAGAGGGTATTTTCCAGTGATATTGTTGAAAAAAACAATATGTTCTGAAATCCTGGAGTATTGTTTGTGAGTCACTCCATCATATTTTATTCATATTATTTCATTCATCTTTCCAACATATTAATAAAAATTAAAAAGCATTACAATTTGGCCGTCAAAATGAATTTACGAGATGCATATATATTACAACATAAAGTGCCGGGGTCAGGCTAAAGGTAAAAACAAAAACCTTTTTTTGGAAATTGTTCCTTTTAAAATAAGGCTGGAATTGTATTTATAAAACATTAACCTCTCCATAATATAAAACACACATCAAAAATGACCAGTCTAGCAGAAAAGTGGAGGAAAACGATCAAAGTTTGTTTTAAAAAACAGAGATTTGATTTAAATGTTTTGCTTACTTTTTTGATTGAAAGCTAGAGTAAAATTGACTTAAAATTTACATTTTTACTCCAAATTTAGTCTTAATTTTTATTTAGGAACAAATTTTGAATGTCTGGCATTCCCAGAGAAGAAACCTTTAGATATTTTCTGTTTAAGATTTGGCTATACTGAGAGGTTGTCATTTATGCTAGAATTACGTGCACTACAGGCCTACTTCTTACTGGTAGGGAAAATATGACATTACGGTTGTCCATGACATGTTATGTTATAAATCATTTCTAAAAGTTATGCTCTGCTAGAATGCCAAAACAATGAAATGTGATATGTTGACTGTCACTTAATATTTCAAATTCCTCTTTAAAAAAAAATTAATTACAGACATCGTATTACCATTAATAATGCATTCTCATATTCCACTTAATATGAATTAATGTCATCAAGTGCTATAAAAAGAAAACATAATGAAATTTATTGTAGTGGTTACATTAATATTCAAACTCGTAATATGATTACAACATCTATTCGCACAGCTGAGGATCTTCTTCACATTCAATCTGGTTAAATAATTCGCTTTGTACACTCACATACAATATCATCGTTTTGAGTTCACTGTTTAAACTACCATTCTTACTACGTATTTATCGTTATATCCAAATGGATCATTTAAAAAAAAAGTAGTTACGGTGACAGAAAGATTCGAATATACTTCTTCCCGACCTAAAAAAAATTCTTGTTGAATCACGTCGCGATTTACGTTCAATTATTTTTCCGCAAAGCGGCAATTATAGATGAAACACATACAATGTCAGGTGAGATTGACTCAAAATACATCGGACATGAGTATCGCATTTGACTTCATACCGACGCGACTTAACGCAACAAGTTGAGTTGAATTCACATACAAGGAGAGTCATGGCGCTTTTACAGGAGAATCCTACATATTTTGACCCTATATGCCAACTTAACATTACAGCACGCCCTAATTCGTCCGACCGACTTTTTTCCAGTGCACACAAAAACTGTCAACACGACATTAATATCCGAGATCGTTGATTGTGTGTTTGTAACTGCTCCTGTTTGTATTTGCGTTCAAGCCAATACGGGGTCAGATAGAATCTGGAGCCAGTGATACACAGCTTGCGATAAAACTAAAGAAGTAATAAAGAAGAGAGCATCTTATTTACGACATAGCGGGATGAGACTGGAAGGCTAAGGCTTTATTATAAGGGTAGTTGGAGGAGAATGAGTGCAATCGCTTAAAACCTCTTGAGAATGTTTGTCGGGGGCTGTTCCCCTCAGTGAGATGCTACTGTTTTCGATTGATTAAAAGAATGATCGAGTGGGAGTTTCCGCGAGTAAATAAAAGCCAGGATGTTAAAGGCATTGTTTAACAATATTTCTAATTCTAAAGAATGTGACCTGTATGGCATTATGCATGCTATTACGATCTCTAGATGCAATAATGAGATGCTGAAAAGGGGCACTTTAGAACGATCATTAGGTCAGAAAGAGGATACAATTTATCATGTTTTCTTTGATTGTGAACGGGTTCAAATGTTTTTGTTTTATATTGAAACTTTAATAATAAAATATCTTTACTCAATATATTTACAATAAGGCCTCAATTTACACATATTACATCACATATGACTAGAATAATTTATTTAGGTCCTAACTATGTTCTGTTTTAACATACGAGGTAAATAAAAGTATATGTTGAAAAGAAAGCAAAACATAATTAAATTATACATGTATGACAGAAATTGGTTTAGGCTGAAAAATTGAAAAAATAAAAAAAAGGTTGTGCACGGACGTAAGTAAATGGGAAGTGGGGTAATATAATAATGTACTTGTACATGCACTTGTTTAATTGCATTTTGTGCTATTTCATTTATAGTAAATATAACAAATATCAATTGCTTGATTGTAAACGATTTTCTCTTCATAACTACTGCCTTTATATGCAAGGTGGACATAAAAAGTGAAAGAAAATTGGCCTACTTATCGAATTGATTGTAATCACATATGGATGACAAAAATGTTTCACATGCTTTCAATATATCTGAATCAAATATAATCTGTCATCATATTATATAATGGATAATATTTAACCTCAAAGTGAATACATTGGTATTTCATTCATATAGAATTACACAATTATCCATACATTTTAAGTGGAAAATGTAATAAAAGTCGTTTGAATTAATCCTCACATCATTAAAATTGTACAACTTCATCTTGAAAAGTCCAAAAGTACAATTTTACAAGAAAGAACAAAATTTAAAGCTAATACAAGCACATATTTTTTTTGCACGTAGAAAATTTACAATCCATCTTGCGTTGACTTGAATCATGATAACATGGCGACGGACCTCTACCGGTTACACGTGCTATGAAAATAACTGCCAACAGTTGCCCCCCCCCCTCTTCCATCCCAGCACTTTCCCTCTTTTCTGTCACTTATCTTTGTAAGTACGTAGCAATCTTGTTCATGTGAATGTATGTGTAGCTAATTTTACACCACGCTCAAGAGAGGATGACTAGCGAAATTAGATGTCTCTCCTTCTCGCTTCCAAATCCCGCTGCAACTCGTTTCACCTTCAGGCGCGTATTTTCTCTCAGCATGGCGTGTTTTTCCACGGTCTTTTATTTCCCATTTCCGAGACCCCATAAGTGCATAGTGACGACTCTTCCCGTTGAATTCGTCGCGCTTAAATTCATTTTTTTCCTTTTTGCAATTCAATTGTGCGCCAGTAGTTTGAGCATCGTGGATGTTGGCTAAGTGATAAGCTGCATTTTGCGTCACAGCTCGGTCCCTTGTTAGCACCACGGCGTGTCAGAAGGGGGTCTCTGCACTCCACGGGGAGTTCACATCGTTCTAAATGCGACATAAATCATGGAAAGTCTCCCCAAATTCCCCCCACGTTGTTTTTAAGATTATGTTTACAATAGGCACATCAAGACGTTTAATGGACGGGTGCGCTGATTATTTTCTTGGACGAGTGACAGTTGTTGACGTTTGACGGCAAGGTGTTAATCTTTGCTATTACTTTACTCATTGATCTGTCCCTTGTCCCACTGTAAATTACCTATAAGGATTTCCTTTGGTATATTTGACTTGTGAAGGCCTATGTTATCGGACTACCGAACATCTGACACCGTCATGCACTGATAATTCCGTTGAACAGGTTGTTATAAGGCATGACAACGATCATTAAGCTTTGATGAACAAGAACTTTACCATTCGAAACCCATATTTCCCTTTCTGTAAGGCTAAGATGTTGAGTCTTTGTTTTATTTTTGAAGAATTGTGTGAAACTTTTGATATTTTCATATCTGTGTAAACCTTTTTATTCTTAGGACCGAGATTCTACACAAAAGTTTAAAAAAAAGAAGTTAAAACTAAAATTTTTTTTAAAAAAATCAAAAAAAATCAGTAAATAAATAAGTTTGAAATGCAGTGCTAAAGGGACGGTCATATCACTGGTAAGTACTGTATCCGAAGATTTTTACATGAGTTTGATAGTGCTTAGAGTGACTTAATACATGAGTCAACAGGTTATAGGTGTGAAACAAAGTACTCTTTACGTATAATACAATACGTGATGAGTTACTTTCCAGCGCTCTGATATATACCGGCGAATATATGTATTTACTACTAAATTCCACATTTTTTTTATAGGAAATGTCATTAATACAGAGTACATTTCACGTATTTCTCGCGCTCTGTAAATCGTGGAAGAAATGCTGTAAACCAAGGTTTTCCGTTTCACAGTGCACTAAATCACTTCATAAATCAGGTTGAACCTTTAAGTGTGCAAATTTGAACCAATTTCCCAGGATACTGGACTGTAATTCATTTGTATACGAAGGAGTTACTCCCTCATTAACGTTTGATTTTCAGAATGTAATCTTGTCTTCCAATATCGCTGTATCGTGCCCACTGGCGATGTGTGGTGTGGTTAAGCTTGTCTCACGACTGCCAAAAAGCTTAAAACAGTTGTCTAATATGTAGTCACCATTCCCACAAATTATTTAACTATGCATGCAAGTGCGTTCCCACGCATACTAATGTGAGCGTTAAAGCAAGGAATGGCCAATAGGGCGACTAATAAGGAAGGTGTGTGCGTAAGATTCGAGTCTATCATTGCTCGGGGGACATGAATATCAGCCTGGCCGCTCTGATGAGAGGTCTTTCACCTGACTATTCCCTTCTGAAGGCGAATGAGAAGGAGGGAAAACCTCGATGCGCCATTTACATTCAGACTCCTCATTTCCCTCAGCTGCAGCGGGATTAAGGATGTCTGCCTGTCATTCAGATGGAGTCACTGCACGGACTCGTTGGAGTGGGAAATGTCAAGGAAGAAAGGAGCTTACAATGTTCTGAAAGCACAACATGATTCTTACATTACATGTACCGTATGTCAAAATATCACACAGTGATATTTGTTTATACTGGCTGCTTAGATATACTTTCATCGATGCCATCGTACTGAACGATGACAAACAATGGAATAGGTTTTCGTTCACCAATTTCAAATACAAGAACACCTCGCTATTGGAGATGCCGATGTGATCATATGATCAGCATGCCAGACATCTTTCTTTACTTTGGGGAAGAGATGAGGGTTCCAAATCGGGAGACAACGACGATGATTAATAAGGTCAAACCAAAGACAGGATTTGGACAGTAGCCATTGCAGTAAAGGACAAGAAGGGACAATAATGGGCAAAATTAAAAATGAGTTTGTGAGAGGGACAGCAAGCGAAAGGAGATGGCAGGTGAGAGAGGGAAGACCGCGTTGGTTTGGTATATCCAAAGGAGAGATGTGGAGTACATAGGGAGAAAGATGTTGAAAATGGTGCCACCAGGAAAGAGAAAGATATAAACCAAAAATGAGGTGTTAGGACGTGGTTAAAGAGAATGTGAGGATGACTGATGTGAAAGAGGACTATTACAGAATTGATTTGTGAAAGATGCCGAATGAGAGAAAGAAGAGCAATTGCAGTAAGGATCTGTTTGAAAGTTTACTGTCCTGGGAAAAGACAACTTTTGAAATAAAAACTATTTATCCTTTGAGTTAACCTTGACAGGTACCTTACAAAGTTGACATTGTATTCTGACTTGACATTCAATGAGCCTATCAATTTCCAAGTACATGAATGATCTTCTCCCCCAGGAAAACGTGAAGGTTGTTGGTACTGACGGACTATTTTTTGATACTGGTTCGAATTGAAGGACCAAACATTTTTTTTCCAAAATCAAAATACTGATTTTTTTTCTTTATTCAGCATGACCAGATCCTTTTAAACAAACGTTTAAAAGGTGCATCACCTATCAAATGGAAACCTTTTTTTATTCCAAGAGATTATTCTCTCTCAGGTATTGTATTAGCTATGTAGTGAAAGATCTCTCACCTGATGTGCAACACAATTTCTCTTCATTGTTCTTATAGCACCCCATCCGACTAGTTAACACTCGCAAAAAAAAAACTCCATAGCTTTCGCATGTGATGTACTTATACAGTACTGAAAGGGTTAAGTTTAAAATATTCATCCAGAAGTACCAGAAGTATAAACAAACAAAGTACACCAATACCCCATTACCAAATATAAAAATCCTCCAATGCACACAATAAGGTTATTGATTCCATTTTCATTGTAGATGTTTTTTAGGTTCATGTAAACATGGACACCGTCAATATTGGCTATTCCTTTGTTGTCGTTACGACTAGTCTATTTCATAAGTGTGCTGTTCATCTTTTGAGTATAATGCGCATGATTATTTCGTTTCACAGTATGGATTTGGGCAGCTAATGCTTGAGCCATGTCAGTGAAAAACAACCTCGCCGCCTCTTGAGACGGTCCCCTATTTAAGTAGATCTTTCTTGAGTTCTGATGGCGCCTAAATATAATGACATAGCGTATTAGAGTGTATGCAGTTTGAGTACATGGTATCCCAGCAGAGATGCAGAAGAGGATTATCATATGCTTTGAATAACGGGCAAATTTGTTTAGAGAGCAACAACTGCAATGAAATCCTGACATTGATGATATTCTGTTTGTCTGTTTGTACTGATAAAGATAAAACAACACTTGACTTCACGTGTGTTGATACCTGTTGTATCAAACAACATATCGTCGCTCGGCTGGCAAAAGGACGTTAGCAAATGCTCTAAGCAGAAGGGCGTTAACAGTCCGGCTGGCAGAAGATCGTTAGCAAATGCTCTAAGCAGAAGGGCGTCAATAGTAAAGTGCGTCTAATCTAAAACCCACAGGCTTATCCCATATTTTCGCCTTTGGTACTGATACAAGGATCTAAAAGATCACAATACTTTGATTTCATGTGAAATAAGCCAATGGTTGTCACTTTTCAAGCAATTTACTGTTAACGTCCTTCTGCTTAGAGCATTTGCTAACGACCTTCTGCCAGAGGTACTGTTAACGCCCTTCTGCTTAGAGCATTTGCTAACGCCCTTCTGTCAGCCGGGCGACGATATTTATTCGCCAAGGCATCACCGTGTTTTCAAAACAAATCACGTTTGAGACTTTTTTTTGTCCCCGCGCAGATAACCCTTATCATTCTGGTAGAGGTAAAACCTGGTGGCGTGAGGCAGAACACTTATAATTGTGCAAGATATTTTCAGCCAATGTTTTTATTATAAAATATCCCCAGGAAGCTCCCAAAACCTCTTATGGAATGGCTGACCAAATGGAATGAAATTTATCTTGTTCCTTTTGCAAGTACATCTTTGGCTGACACACGCCTATTCACAACGCGCTTGTGAAGACGCTAGAATGAGTGTATAATTTTATAACTTTCCAGTGTTTTTCCTCTTGTTGTCGTCTCCAACAACATTTTTCTTGCACTTCTTGTGATAATTGTTTAATCCCAATAACGAGTCTTTCTTGACTCATTGCTCAGCTGGTGCTTGGTTTATCCATGCTTTGTCATTATTTACCATGCATAGTGATGAAATACTTTTCAGAGGTCACGCCTACTTTCGTCTAGATGTATCTGAACTTAAATCTGATATAAAAGTAAATTTTGCTTGAATGAATTACATATTATGAATCATATTGAAACAAATAGTCGCTTACTTTTTACGGCCCAAATATGGCATTGATATACACGAAGCCATCCATCCATAACGGAATCCCAATGAATGTTTCCCTATTAGTCTTTTAGTTTTCATGAAAAGGTCATTGGTATTTGGTACAAGGGGTCATCGATCTTCTGAAGCTGCAATCAAAATGTGAATTTCCTCTCCAGTGCACTTTCAATTGAAAACATTTTTCTTTCAAATAGGTTTTTTTTTCAGCAAGGTATTTTGTCATCCAAGTCTGACAGTTATATCATTTTTATCAATGGTGAGAAAAATTGTCATTTACCGGTGGAATATTGTAGTACATAGGACCTCTGTTTATATGGATGCACATCTAAGCTACTTCACATCTCTTTCGTCGGCTTCGGCGACAAAGGAGGTTACAAAATTGGATTTTAAATAATAGATTTCTGTTTGAAAGAAATTTAGGAAGCTGATTTCGCTTTCACAGCGTACCGCCTTTCCCCTCTCGCTCCTTCTCGTCCTTTTTCCCGAAATGCCGGCCTCTACAACATAATTCAAACACTGCACATACAGCCGAGCAACCAATCGTTAAATTTGACCTATATGCAAGGTGTCATGCTTGGACTGAATACAGGTTAAGTGACGGAGTTCAGGATCTGCATCCTAAATCGTGGTGCGAAAATATTGATGAGATGCAGTCATTGACAGAATTTACTCGTCAAGCGTGTCAGCGATTAGGCAGAGCAAAGCTGCCCCCGCGAATGAAACATCAAATGAGAATGCCTCTCCATTTGTTTCATTTTTAAATTAATAATGAGATCGTACTCATTAAATCGTCCAAGCAACTATAATTACCATAAATTATATGCTTTTGTTGAGAAAGACCCCACCGATATTTGTATTTTTTAGCGTTATGATGTGTCATCCCATAACAGAATGCTTGATGCATCCAGGTGAGCTGTAGTTTTTTTCCCGCAGAGATGAATGTGTAAACCAAATCTCCTGAATAACCGTATAAAGTGTTCAGTTTGTTTCTAGTGATTACCAGAATAGCGGGAGAGAATAACATTATGTGCGAGTCTTAATTAGAATTACTTTGTCGTCAAATTATGAACGTTTCATGAACACTATGATTTGAAAACAGCGCAAGGTCTAATACTAATATTTTTCCCCACCGCATGGGGTTTTAAAGCTGAAAGCATTATGTATTTGCATTACCATTATCTTTGTCATTTCTCTTTTTAAACTTATCTAACTATTAATAGCAGTCGAAGAACTGTTATTTTATTACATTTCCATACAAATGCATTGCCCTATATTTTATATAGTATTCTACCATTTTCTTTTCACCCTATGTAGAGGAACAGGTTTTGAAGGACGTAAAATTTGAGGTCAAACATGACTCTTTCCCCAATGGTTTTAATCTTTTAAATTTGACATGCTGAATTAATCACTCTTTATTTTAATTTGAGGAAAGATTTTTCGAGTCATTTTTTTACGAGTATTAGGCAAAATTTTAAAAAAATTGACAAGTTACACGATTAACAGACGTACGGTGATAATGCTACGACATCGAAATACACGTATGTCACAAATACAATAATTTATCAGATTAAATTGCCACTTAACTTTATCATTCCAAATTGTCTGATTTACTCTGCGGGGGATTTGCAATGATTTAAATATCTTTTTTTTTTAGATAGGAAATACCTCCTACTGTTTATAACTGAATGAATATATGTGATTTCTGCGTCGTGATTTCCTTCAGAAACCATCATGACTCATTTTCCCTAAATATTTTATTTCTCTTTAAATATGTAGTTAAATTCTGAACGTACAACCTTCAATGTGTGATTTTCTCATTTTTACGGAGGCGTAAAAATTCCATTTCGGAACAATCTCGAAATTATCGTGATCCTAAAAGACCTGTAGCGGTAGAAGGATGCTTGAGATATATGATGGCGTATAATTGATGAAGGCTATATGACTTATTTATAACTCGTCTCAGGTTCTTCTAAATCCAAAGGAGGCGCTCAGGAAAAACCGATAACAACATCTACGAGATAGCGACCATCAGATAAAAATAATACCTTCATCATATTTTCAATAATAATGGAAAAGTCATTGTTCTACCTTTTTTTGAGGTTAACTTGCTGTGAAAATGATTATTGCCGATTCTAGTAATATTGGAAAGTTCTAAAGTTTTATGAGCAACCCACAAAAGGAACATTTTTCCCATTAGGCAATATGACGCTATTAGGTAGATTAACGATGTGATACATACATATATTTAGATTACTACAATATCGCACAACACAAATATTAGAAAATAAATACCTGTAAAACACCATACATACAAATAAATAAATAAATAACTATACAGAATGTGTGAGTGTGTCTATGTGTGTGCGTGTACGTGTGCGTGTGTGTGTGTGTGGTGGGGGTGGGGGGGGTGAGTGTAGTTCATGTAACTTCCCAAATTTTGTTTATTTGTATAGGGGGAAGCCTAGATAGATAGATAAATAGATAGATAGATAGATAGATAGATATAGAATTATTATTTCCTATAATCATCATTATTATGTTTATTAGCGTGCAACCCACCGTAGGGCGAATCCAAACAATGTGTTTATTTCGTCACAATAGGGTAGGAGAGTGTTAAGGGGAAAAGTGTGTGTTAAGGGGAATCGAAACAATAGGCCGAGAACAATAAATGGAATCAATCAATCAATCAATCAATCAATCAATCAATCAATCAATCAAAAGAACTCACCCCAAGGTTGCAATTAGAGTTATTATTATAATTATTGTTATTATTACTAGTATAACTATCATTATTATCATTATAAACATACAAGACACCATAGGGCGAATACAAACAATGGGGTTTATTTCGTCACAATAGAGTGTTAAGGGGGAAAAGTGTGCGTTAAGGGGAATCGAAACAATAGGCTGAAACCAAAAGAATTCGCCCTAAGGTTGCAATTGGAGTTATTATTATTATTATTATTATTATTATTATTATTATTATTATTATTATTATTATTATCATTATTATTATTATCATCATCATCATTATTATTTTAATTATTATTATTACCATCACGCTAAATTTCCAATTGATTCAAGTTTTGTGCGTGTAAAATCTATACGTATTTCTATACTGTATACGTCTACATAATAACCGTTACTACTATCAATACACTCACGTGAAGTAAGTTCGTATATGTCCACGGGATAAACGCCATATTACGTTTGAAATAACTTTGAACCCTATTCTAGTGTTTCATCTTGCTTCATGCTTGCACGCGGAAGGCAATTCTACTCCATCTAGCATTCAAGGATGTTTCGAATTAATGTTTATACTTCTGTCGAAGTCGATATTCATGTTGATAGTATAATAACCATATCGTGATCTCTGTAGCAAATAGTACATTTTCTAGGGGTGGTTATTCAGAGAGTCTTCAATGAAATCAGGAAGTAAAGCGTGTTTACATAGCGAGATAGGAGAAGCATCAATCAAAGTACCAATGATGCAATACTTTACCTATATTTATCCTTTTTATTGAATAAACGATCATTTGTCATACACGATATCTACATTATTTGTAATGTTGTTTTCTTTGTTATCATTATCCGGTTCATTGAACTGTAAAAGAGAAAATGAAATGTAACGTATCAGAAGATGCATTTCATCCGCCTTAGAAACTAAGATACATAAAGCAGATTATTCATCAAAGAGTAACATGGTGTGAATGGTCTCTTATACTCCGTCTTGAGGAAGTGAATCTTGCTTTCATAGAGATACGTATTACTTTCCAAAGAATGTATGCATTCCTTTATAATTGCCAAAACGCATTGAGGGGATTTTTTCGAATGTAAAATAATAAGTAAACAACCTGTGGTAGCCCAAAAAGCAAAAGATAACCTAAAGCATAATGGTGTAGCTACAAAAGCACCGAAGTCAGCAGATACAGGAACACTGCTTGATTAAAATAATACATGGCTGTGTACAATATATGTATTTTTTTTTGGGGGGGGGGGAACGGAACATTAATAAGGTATACTTGCACCATCACATGTCGTGAAATAAACTCGTTCCGTGCAATCAGCTAAACAGATAATTGTCAGTAGCATCTCCATTCCAAACAAATCCACTTTACATTGTCAGAAGCAGCGGAAGACAACCTACTTCGGATGCACTGAGGCCGAACGGCGCAGGGTGTTACCTTAACGACAAGCCGTCTAACATAATGTGTCTATCTACATTATAACGTAATCTAAAACAACGTGATTGCATTTCGAGATGCTTCATTGCCCTGGAAGACTCCCTCATCGGCTTTGTCGGCATCATCAGGTAGGAGAGAGAGAGAGAGAGAGAGAGAGAGAGA
>JZLH01S0603189.1:12475-29283 GCA_001188425.1 Eucidaris tribuloides | reverse complement strand
GTTATCTGGGGTAATATTCCGGGGTAATTGTCTGGGGGAAATCTTTCGGGAATAATTGTGCGGGGGTAATTGTCTGGGGTAATTGTCTGAGGTAATTATCCGGTAGTAATTGCCCGGGGTAATTGTCTGGGGGTAATTTTCCGGGGATAATTGTCTGGGGATAATTTCCCGGGGATAATTGTGCAGGGGTAATTGTCCGGGGGTAATTTTCCAGACGGTAATTGTCTGTGGTAATTTAGGCGTAATTTTCCGTTGGTTATTGTCAGGGTGGTAATTGTCCGGGGTAATTGTCTTAGAACCAGTTACAATGGGAGATAGATTGCAACTTTCCAGACATCTCTAAGTAGTTTTTCACTGAGATTAGACTAAAATGCCATCAAATAGCCAGCAAATGCTATAATACTTTGACAAGTTGTAGGAAAGCGTATCCGTTATAGCCATCCATTTGCCTTGGAATGTTCTAATTTGCAACCCTGGAATTTTACTGACTAACTAATGAAAATATCAACTTAAATCACGTTTACGGATTGGGAAAACAATATTAACTACCATGACATACTTTATCGACATCCATTGCAAATGAATATAAGATAAATAGCCCGATATTTAACATCCGTCGTTTAATGGAAACGGATAAACAGACAATAATGTCTGACATTTATGGCAAAGAGCAAAGTAAACACAGGAGTATGAAGGAAGAAGCGGTGGCAACTCAAAATACCGCAAAACATTTGATTAGCCCATTTGATTAAACGTATACTGACGATGGATATGTGTATGAAAGGAAAGTTAACATTGATGGTATGTATTATATAAACAAGTAATAGAACTACAGATGGTCGTAAGTTACAGAAGTAATTAGGTGAAAGAAGGAATGACATTCATGAGATACATTCACCGAGAAATGTATGTCAAGGGCTAACTTTCATTTTTACGAAAGACTGTGATGATAAATGTTACAGACTTTGTGTGTTATGTTTTTTGTCTGTGAAACAAAAATGTGTTTTACTAAAGCAGAATCGATTCATGTAACATTGCTGTTTATATCTGACATTGAGTCAGGACCTTTTAAAGTGTTATAGCGTACCAAAGTGGGTCGTCACTCTGGGATAATGTATAGAAAATGGCGGAACTATAGGTGCTGCGTGATGGAGCTTCTTGATTATTTCAATAGAAAAGCTACAATTACACTGAGCTATGGTTTGGCTATACTGTTCCACATTTCCGAACCGGTTTGACGTCATCACCTCTGCTCTCATATGACTGTTCCTTTTTGAATTTGCCTTCAAAGGGACGTCCGCACGCACGCACACACAGAAACACATAAGCGTGAACAACACACACGAAGACATACAAACATGAACAAACACACGCACACATAATGCATAATCATACAAAACACACACGCAAGAAGGCAAACGCTCAAAGATGCAGAGAGGCATAATTCTGATAATTTACCAGTAATATCAAACGCAATGTTTCTGTTCCACAAAAAGTATTTGACAACATTCCATGTGCATCCTTTCCACAATGTGAATACAGACTACCCGCTCATTCTCCCCTTTCCCGGTTTTTATTGATTTCATTGCACTTTGTAAGCATCAACTATCTAGAATCTCCCGTTACTTCAGCCTTTACTTTGCATTCATCGCAACGAGTGGCGGAAATGAAATAAGGGAATAGTGTGGATCTCGAATGTGGCATGTCATATCCTTATCCGCCAACACATCGACGCGGTTTGATTGCACATTCAGGGAACGAATCAAAATTCATTGGAAGAAAAGGGGGACCGAGATTTTGCACGCGGGGATTGGGGTTGATTCAATATTGGCGTGGTAGGTAAGTAGAGATGTAAAGTGCAAAGATCTTCAAATCAAGCGTTTCCTTTCATGTTTAGCGTATCATGTTGTAAATGACATTAGTGGATTGTACGGCTTATAAGAATGCGGCATGTCTTATCCTATTCGGCAAAACGAATTGAAGTAATTCAAAGCCTATTCAAAAACACCGAGTCATTTTGTAGCGACATGTTCTGAAGTTGATGCAGATTTCATATAAGTCCATTTTTGAGTCGGGATGACTTTCGGTGTGTTATTCTCATTGTCACAGGCCTGATTAACATGCAAAGTGAAATGACATAACGTTGTCTGATGACGTCATCGACATCGATACGGTGAATGACGTTAAAAAACAAGAGCTGCGTCAGTCTTCTTGTTGTCAATGACCGTATACCCCTGGACAATACCTCCCCCCCCCCGGGGGGGGGCACATTGATCTTTCAATGTGTACCTATGTGCGACGCACTCAAAGTCGAAAAATCGGGGGCCTTGGAAGCTGGCTGAGCGAAAAAGGAGTGTCTCTGGAAAACTGAGCTAAGCTTCAGAAAACCCCAAAAAAATGCTATGCTCGCGGAACTACAAAGCGGCGAAGTTGGCGCACCGTGCTGAAAGGGCAATGCTCTGGCTCGGCCGAGCAAAAACTCAGAAGCGTAACGGCAATTAAATTTGGTGGTCTCTGGAACTGAAACAAAAAATTAAAAAATTCTGTGCCTTCTGAAATTGTGATGCTCTGGAACGGAAATGTGGGCTGAAAATGGGGGTCTCACCCGCGACACATAGGTATCACACAATTATACTAAGTGCCCCCCCCCCCCCGGGGACAATAACACCCATACAATTACCACACGGACAATTACCATCCAGGACAATTACCTCCGGAGAGGCCTAATTATACTTAGGACCCAAAAGGACTATTGCCCTGGATGTAAGTGTCCTGGGGGTAAATGCTTTGGGGTGATTGAACCAGGGGTAATATTATTGCCCAGATTGTCTGGGTGTTAATTGCGCGCTATGCTCCTCTGTCTTGGTCTTGTCAACTATTCGGTAGGTTGAAAGAACTTCCGTCAGTGCTAGTAATTACTACAAAACATATACCATCAAACACCAAATTAGTACACGTTCTTGTTTGAACAGAGTAGTTGAAGCATTTTTGGTTAAATTTTGTTTTTATGTGGTCCAATTTGGCGTGCATAAATCTGCGTGTATAGGAATCATTTCACCTAATGAAATAGTGAACGCTTCCAGATCGTTTCGTGTACATACAGCAACAGTCTGCACGAACATCGTCCTAGTATGATTGCATATTCAACGTAGGATCAAGTAGACAGGCACGCTGATTGGTCGATGTTTGCTACCAAAATAGGGTAGCAAAAGTCGGTAATTCAAAGGTCTAACAGAAGAATGAGAAGCAGATCTCAAAAGGCCCTCTGCACGCTCGGCTGGGCTCGCTTCGCTCGCCCGTAATACAGCGAGAGGGCCTTGTCAAAAGGCTAGACTAAGCTGAGCTTTCTTGTACTGGAGTTTATTGGAAATGCGTGCTTATAGAGAAATCAAATCGCCTTCGACGGGTTAATACCCTAGTAATTATAACGATGCGAGTGCTGAGCTCGCTGAATTCACGATAGTCTCCACGAGATATCAGTCTGATATTGCCACGTAAATCCAGGAGAATAAATTTCTCAGTCGCGTCAGCGCAAGAACGCCCTCAGACGCGCTTGATTAAAAAAACCCGTCAGTGCAGA
Organism: Eucidaris tribuloides; assembly: GCA_001188425.1. Lineage (NCBI taxonomy): Eukaryota > Metazoa > Echinodermata > Echinoidea > Cidaroida > Cidaridae > Eucidaris > Eucidaris tribuloides. Next base: position 25,703 of record JZLH01S0603189.1, on the reverse strand, counting down.
AAGGCCCTTATGGAACACGCGCGTCAGTGCAGAAAGGCCCTTACAGGAACATGTGCGCGTGTATACTAACGGCATTCTACCGCGGTCATGCGCGTGTTCCGTTACGGCCTTCACGCAATGACGCGCGCGTTCCATAAGGGCCCGGTAAGGGCCTTTCTGCACTGACGGGTTTTTTTAATCAAGCGCGTCTAAGGGCGTTCTTGCGCTGACGCGACTGGTGCGTTTGTCATTAATGGATGTTTCTTATCATATTTTGAATGACAATGATTCATCGATATAAAATGCAATTTCCTATATGATATTCCCCGCGAATAATATGCTAGTAAATTAATTCAGGTGGCAGCTTTTTCACTGTTCCATTTATAAATCACCGTGTGTTAAAGGCATCGTACCGGTATAACAATACTTCCATTAAAAAAAATGTGAGCTAAATTACTCCCATGCTACTGGCATCTTTTATAAGGTCCAAAAATGAATCCCTCAAAAAATAACAGTTCAAAATGATCATTAAGTGCTACAAAATCATTGAGAAACCATTTCCAGTTTTCCCCTATAGACTGCTGTAGAATAATTCATGTGCCAATATTTATCTGTACGTATTTTACAAGTGACAGCATAACTGGCTGACGTTTTGTGTTCCAGGGTGTTTATTTGTCCATTCAAACACTGTCAGATAATGTCAGATATCGAAGTTTGATAATTCTTTAAACAGGTCTTCCACAATGTTACATAGTACTTTGAAAGGTCATTTCCACTAGAAATAAATTGAGTCTCACCTCGTGTCACTGACTACAGCTACATCGCAACACAACTGATATCACTGACCTCACATTTGGATCGATTACCACCCCAAAACATCGCCCGCAGCAAGATCGATCTATGCAATCCCATTCCATCAGCCTCCGTAGAGTATCGAACTATGATGTCACTCTGGTTCAGAAAAATGAGTGGACAATGGGGGAACCAGGTGCTACGCGTCGGAGCTGGTTGAGTCTACCAATAGGAGAGCTGCAATTGCACTGTGTTATGGGTTGGCAATTGTCCCCACGTACCTCCGAACCAGTCTGACGTCATCAGTTATGTTCTCTATTACATGAAATTAGGTCAATGCCCATTGCCTGCAATATCATAATTATACCAATAGCAAACAAGGTTTTGGACACAAATACCACATCATCATAACCAGACGTATATGTATCACAATTCACGACATTTATGAGAGTAAAGTTTTGATTCATACCACACACATTGGTTAAGGCTCTCTCTCGTCTTTTACTTAAATCAGATATTCATGAAATTAAATCAAATGATGTATATCCATCAAAAATCCACTTTATTATTTTCAGCTTCTGTGATATTATCAGTAACATTATTTTGTGCTACAGTTACTTGGTACCTACGTTTACCTTGGTTACCGAAGAGGGAACTTATGTGGAATGCACAGAGCGGGTTTAATCTAAACACAACAAAAAAGTAACTACCCTCTTTTTTTTAACAAAATGAGTTTAAAAAAATTCTTTGACAGGGGTATTTCTACACTCAATGACTACCTTCTGTTTGAAAATGTGATTGATCCGTCAAGCCATGCATGAGTGAGCATGCGTTAAAGGCAAAAATGCCACTTCTCAAAAGTCACAGGAGTCATCTCATATCCCAAAATAATAGTAAATAATGACAATTTTTGTTTTATTTATAAACTGTGCTCACTCAACCATGACATGGTTACAACCTCTTATGTTCGTACAACATGTAAAGATACATTTTGCTGAAAATTATCGGATTTCATTTTTTTTCAATAAACTTAATGGATTTTACAATTTCAAAATTGAGGAAGGAGGGAATTTTTTTAATTGAGCTCACCGAAGCGTAAAATATGCAAAAAGTGCCAGGAGAGATGTAAGGGGGTCTAACGATAGATGATTAACATAAATAGCGCTTAATCATTCACCAGAAACAGAAATTGTCAAAATCCTGCATCACAAATCCCCCAAAATGACCCTTGTGACTTTTGAAAAGTGACATTTTTGCCTTTAATATGTGCTCACTCATGTGCTCACGGATCAATTACATTTTCACACAGAAGTTAGTCAATTAGTGGAGGAACAACCTTTCCAAATTATTTTGCTCTAAACCGTGTCTTTAAAAAGTTATGGTATTTTGCAAAAGGGGGTAGTTACTTTTTTTGTTGTGTTTATAAACCCGCTCTGGGAATGCACGTTATCAATGAGAAATTTGTCATATTTAGAAACAGTGAAATCCATGCTATTCCTAAACAAGCTGGGTATACTTTTTACATGGTGAGATAACTTTTGTTATCTCACCAGTGCCCTATCTCATAAAACTTGCAATCAATTACAAATCCAAAAATCGATTGTAAGTCTTAAAATACTGGGTTCTGATTGGTCGAAATCAACTTGCGATCGATTTTTGAGAGTTGCAATCAATTGCAAAGTTTTATAAGACAGGGCCCAGACCTGCAGTGGCTAGCTGTTTGCTGTCTGGGTAAGATATGAATACACATGTATTATCTATTTTTTCCTGCTGAACATTACTAGATTATTTCTTGTGTAGTTCCGAATGACTTAATTATTTCGTAAACATTATAATAAATGGTTCATTGTTTAAAGGTGTAATAAATGGCAACCTCTGTGTTATAATAGGGATGACAGGATCAAAAGAAACGTCGCTTCTGCGATTTGATTATAATTTGAACATAATTATATGGATCAGTCACAGAATCGACGTTTAGTTTTCTGTGAGTAATTGGAGAAAAACAAATAATGGAATCAAGATTGTTATTGTACATACTCCAAATACGCAATGTAATAGAAAATGGTTGGTGAAGAAGAAAGGAAACGAAGTAAAACAAGAGAAGAAGAAAAGATTGACTAATGTTATGATTTTGACGTAGCACAACAAATCGTGAACACAAATACAAATGAAATTCACAAATACGCACATACACGCCACGCACCACACACACACACACAAACACACACACACACACACACACACACACACACACACACACACACACACACACACACACACACACACACACACACACACACACACACACACACTTTTACAGGCAGTCAAACATTGACTCTTTCCCTTCCCCTTCCCCTTTTTATTAGTTTATCCCTAACCATACATACACAAAGCACCAGAATCACTATGGTCAAAAGGTGTATTACGTGTGTGATTTACTAGGGATTGTAAGAACATGCCCTCTGTATTCCATGTGTATCTCATTCTATAAATTATTTCACATAAGCCAGGAGGCATGTGTTATAAACACACGTATAACTTCATTAGAAAACACACGGGGAAGAATCAGCAAAATGGAGAAGCAAACTGTTTAATGACAGGTATTTATATACAAATAGAACCAATGCGATTTATACGAAATATGTACACACATTTAAGTTTCATTTTGAATGGTGTTAAATCAGATATCAGAGTTCGGTAATGTTTTTAAATGAGGCTTCCATTAATATTAAAGGCAAGGTTCAACCCTGACGTCAATTTGGTTTAAATAGAAGCAGAATAATGAGAGAATTATATTAATGAAAGTTTGACGAAAATCCACCAAAGAATAGCGAAGTTATAAACTTTCAAAGCTTTAATTTTGTGACGTCACATACGAGCAGCTCCCCATAGCCTATGTCGTGTAATATTAATTTAATAAATTGCCAATTTTTATTGGTTCATGATAATTGAATGGTTATTTTTGTTTTTTGATTACATAATTAATGTACAGGTAGATCATTTTCAATTTTCTGAGAAAATGGCACTTTATAGAATTAATATTACATGATATAGGCTATGGGGAGCTGCTCGTATGTGACGTCACAAAATTACAAATTTGAAAGTTTATAACTCCACTATTCTTTGGTGGATATTCGCCAAACTTTCAGTAATATGTTTCTCTCATTGTTCTGCTTTTATTTAAATCAACTTGATGCTAGAGTGGACCGTGCCTTTATCCAACGCCTTCAGGGACTCGACACCACATGAAAAACCCTATAATTATTGTAATTCATTAATTGCATTATACAAAAAAAAATCTACAACTTCCAAGTAAACCAGGCTGTAAATTCATTCGTTATAAATAATGCTGTTAAATGTGGCCGTATTGGATTGTTACAATACATGAACCTACTTTTTTTTACTTTGTGAACTTTACAACTAACACTTACTGGGCATTATGATATTATTTTACCGGCATACTGCCAATCCAGACAAATGATTTCATAACGTTCATTTCGAAATATACACCTACGGTATATGCACATTTCTATTACGTTGGCAAAAACAAAATTGTCGGCAAACACGTTTTGAAATTACAGACAATATTTAGAATACTAACAAATAATGTAATATATCTTCTCATTAACATAGCTCGTGTTTACTTCTTTAAATTTCTTCAAAGTTATAAACTAGACTTATTTTAAAATTAACTATGTTATGGTTAAGACTTCTTTGCGTAATGTGCAAGTAAACAAAAAATACAATATTATCTACCGAATAGTGTAAGTTATGATTCATTCTGGTTATTCAAAATATAGCAACAATAATTAAATCTCTTAATCTGGACTTGCGTAGTGAAATTTCTCCTGCAAACTGCACCGTAAATATATAAGCGATACCAACATATTTTACATATTTTATATACATGCTTGACAAGAATACACAACTTACAAAACGATTGTGAAATAATTTCAGAGTTAATTTAACATTTCACTTTTTTACACTTTCAGAAGAAATGGGAATGCCCTTACCTTGAAGACTAACGTATTCAAATAATAACAGATATTTACATGTAAACTCTAAACGTCGCTTTTACGATTCATAGTACATAATTAAGTATCTGTTTTCCACAACTGTTAACAATTCGTAAGACATTATTATTTGAAGCATTAATTAGTACAATAGCTTTAATCGTTAATATACTTACACTTATAATTCTTATATAACAACGAGGTATTTGCGCCACAGGGTAAAACTTTAAAGACAGAAAAGCTTTCGGGAGGTGTTGGAATTTGACTAGAAAAGTGAATTTACAGACAATAGGGCAGACATAGCTTAAAGAAACTAATTTCTTATCTTTGCTGAAAGTTACAAAGAGATTTTAATGAAAACATACAGCCCTGGTGCTTTCAAGCGTACACATAACACCACGACCAACAAAGACAACTAACACAAAACACACAAAAACTCACGCACCAACATGCCACAAACAACGGAAACTATTATTCCTCTCTAGCTTTTTAACACACTAAGCGATTTTACAAATTTCGAATGGATTAGTACAGTTAGCATTGGGGGGGCGATTGATCACTTTGAATACGTAACTTCAAACAAACTTTGCATAATTACATACATTAATATTTGACGTCTTTTAGTCTAAGAATTCTGTGATATAATACTTTGGCTAATTTGTACAAAAGTAAAAATCAATTTAGCAACGTGGTAAAAAAGAAGTAACAAACAATACAAAATACATGAAGTTCAAATATGTAAACACCAAATGCGTTAGTACCTGTTTACTAGTTTTGAATATTTTAGCAACAAAGCGATTTATATTTCAGCGATACATGATTTTCAACAGTAATAAATATAATTAAGATCATTACATAGCTGTCTTGTGAGATATCAGTTGATATCTGCAGTTCCCAAAACTGTGCTTAACAGAGGAAAGATAATTAATAATACAGTTAAATTATGTTCATGTACACGTTCAGAACATGAAATCGTTCCATATGTCGACTGTAAATTTACACCGTTTCTCACCTAATTGATTTGAAACATACTGGCAATTCAAATACATCTTATTTTTTACCATCTTTATAAGCTTGAAGTATTGTGTATCTCTGTCTTACATGTTCATTGCCGAAGAGGTAAATAACCCCAATTTTTTTTTAATCGAACAAACGTTTAAAGAAAAGTTCGTTGATACACGAATGTATAAATAAATCTATGCTTTAAAAACAAGATGTACAAAATGCAAGAAGAAACTGACTGCATTATTTGGCCACACATTTCAAGTTATTTTCTTTATATTGTTGGGAATATTATGCCTAGTTTGTAATCACTTGCTTTCCAACAGAACTGCGGACTTTAAAGGTCCACTTCTAATCCAAATTCTTGCAATTTATCCAACTGGTAAACGACATCTTGTAATTTACCCCCGCCCCACCTTTCTATAACCGACACTCCGTATACACGGAGTAAATTCAATAATTACTCTTGAAGGGTGTTTCAAATTCATATTTAAGTGAAAGAGTTTAAACGTACATTAATGTGCGTGCACAGAATGCGATCAACATGGTAAAACTCGAATTTATGTTTTGAAAAATCAGATGCCTATTATACCTTTTAACCTTAGTACTTTTCACAGTCATAACGTAACTTAAGTGTGATATCGTCATTAAAGATAGGATTGAGTACTTCCAGAACAACATAAGTTTGATATCAACTGTTTTCAAACCTTTTGTGAACAGATGGTATTCTAAAAATGTCACTATAACACAGGGGATAGTAGTTGAAAATAACAGAACACTTCGATTCTGACAAATTCTCTACATAACACAGAAATCAATATTATGGGACAATGTTAATTGTTGACATTGCAACAGAAAGAAACTTCACCTGTTCAAACTACCAATCCTGTATTCATTTATTACATATGACGTGAATTAGTCCACATACTAATGTAAATGTAATATACTCTCCACCTAGAAACCAATGAAATGTGGAATATTGATAAAAGATTTCCATCATCAACCAGTACTCTTGATCATCATTAATACTCCGTTTTGAATACGCGTGAGTGAGTTGAGACAATCGGTTTCGCTGGTCCTCCAATGAGCTACCAAAGTTCACATTTCTTCTTAGGGTTCATAGGTGTACCAATCGGACAGTTGTACGCCTCAGCGAAGTGGTAGGAGTTCGATATTGCTCCAAGTACTCTATTAGGAATATCAAATCAAAGGCATTTGTTATCATGATAATGAGAAAATATTTATAAATATTGTGATGACATGGACAGAGAACAGAGATGAAATAACATTTAATAGAATATCGTTTAGAAAAAAAATGCAGCCATCAAATTTGCCCTCGATTTTATTTGATAAAAAAAGCACAAAGAAAACCAGGTATTGATACACACCTAATGCCTTCATGTGGTTTGTTTTGAACCCTGTGTGTGTGCGCGTTGGAATTTGTTTGGAAATAACTTACGCTAATACACCGTGTTATTGAATTACAACATTAATGCTCGCAATTAACTGTATTTTATTAACAAATGCCAAATTCAAACAAAAATCATGCATTAAATATGAACATTCAAAGTGTGTGAAATGAAAAAGCCTTTGGAAATTACTATTTTGAACCTAAATCTTCCTGGTCAAGCTGAGCTCCCACTAAAGATGCATTTCCCTAACATTGTAATAAATACAAATTAAGGCATATAATTGGAACAGAGAGTAGGTTGAACCTTTAAGCTTCGAAAGCCCTTCAACGCGCCATAGACCCCGGCCTCAACGTACTTCGGCCTAGTCGCTCGTCATGTGCGTTTCTCACACATTTCCAATTATTTTCTCAGTCTCCCTGTTGGCAGGTGGTCCAGGCTAGACAATCTCCCGTTTAGGGAATGCTAAAGGTTGGGTTCTCTGAAATGGGTAGCAACGTGGAGAATTCGCAAACTCCGATTTCGTGAACTGAAAAACGTGGGGTCAAAAATTAGAACCCAGTGTGTTTCCCAATGCAGAAAGAAGTAAATGTTCATTTTTTAAGTTATTGCTGTAAAGGGGTGTACAATTAGTGTTTGAAGTAATTAGTTTGATGATGTTTAAAATGTGTCAACTTCACAGATCTGCACCAAGTAATACACACACAGTCCATAGAGGCTTGACTTCCTGGCACGTTAAAAGTTAAAAAGCACCCAGGGTGCTGAAATTTTACACTGCGTCTGGATTCTACATTAGGCCATACCGTGGTGTTAAAACCTAACCCCCAGTTGGACCATTATGGAAGAGGTCACATCTTCTACTTACAGCCAGAAGGGCGTTAACCCAATACCTAATGGGAACCAGAAGGGCCTTATAACTTTACAAAGTCAATGGCGTTATCGCCCTTCTGGTCGTCAATGTGTATTGAGATAAAGCCCTTCTGGTTCTCAACTAACGATTTGACAGAAAGAACTTCCCTTCTTACCTGAATTGCTGAGGTGGGTGGGTGTTGGACACCATAAGGTCTACCAGGGTCTGGTGATGAGTCTTGCTACACCAAATCTGAAAATGTAAGAAAGTCTAATGAGACATTTCACTGTAAGTGCCGGGGAGACTTTAAAGATTTGAGCCTAAGAAAGAAAGGATTTAGCTAAAAAAAAAATGTTGGTTCATTACCCATCTCGATCCTACCTACTAAATTTCTTGGTCACAGCATTTTTTATTCCTATTTTACTGTTTTTTTTTGTTTTTTTTACTTTCTGTATCGGGTGTTTAATTAAAAAATAGACAAACTTGAATATCGGGCGACATCAAGTATCAGCAGCTACTGATTGTGACTATGGATGAGACTTGGGTTAATCACTATAAGCCTGAAACCAAGGAGAAGTCGAAATAAACAAAACATCGAATTGGATGGGTTAGCTTAAAAGAGTGTCAAGTTTTCTCTTAAAATTCTGCGTTTTTATAAAACACTCCTAATTTAGAACGTTCAAGAACTGTAAGATGAGAACAAAAATTGCTAGACCAAAAATTTGGTGGGTAGGATCAAGATAAGATCAAGATTTATGGACCAAGTTTGGTCTTTATATCACAATCCTTTCTACGTTAGGCTGAAAAAAATTCCAGGGGCTCCTTGTAGATGACCCCATGTTACCACATAACTTTGAAGACTGGATAGCTCGACCTGGGAGGCACCTGTGAGTACATATTCCAAAAATGGCGGGTTGCTCTTTGATAGCTCTTACAGTGACGCATCTAAAGCAGTACATGTACTGTTGAACATATGCTCTCGCCTGTACCATACATTCTTAAATCTTGATTATTAATTTGGTGCATAAATGGTTTTATCACATATGATTTAATAACATATCCACTTTTCAAAATGTCTTCTTGGAAGCCATACTTGATACAATTGACCTTACTTCCGCACACAAAATACAATTTTAAACGGACTTATTTAGCCCTGCATCCATGTGAATGTTCACATACTTCACGCAACACATTGAAAAATGATCAGTTTGACAATATGCATATTTACATGAAAAACACTTACAAATAAAATCAAGTATATTACCTGACCAAAATTGAGGAAGGAAGAGCTGGTCGTTGGACAGTCCTAACGCGGGAAGTACTGGCTCTTCCCGACCCCCTTCACGTTTCAAGCCCATCGCTTGTAAAGCCCTGAAAAGATAAGATATCGGACAGGCATCTCCATTTGCACCCATTCTATTTTTTTTTATTTTCGGTGCTGCATTTTTAATTTACTTTGGGCTTTAGCTTTAATTTTTCCCTGTAAATTTCGATTACCTTTCATTAACAAAACATTGACTGCAGGTTGACATCTGACAGAAATTATGTAAACATGGAGTGACGTCAATAAACCTCTACAAATAAATATATACGGAGGTGAGACAGACGTAAACATCGTATTCAAAATTGTTTTATGCTCAGGAGAAGGGAAAGAGTAATAGGCTGCTTATACAGACTCAAGAAAAGGGTTCTTTTCGAAGCTATTTTGCCAAAGTAATACGTGCACGCATTTCCGCAAACTTCACACCACGTTTGAGTATTTAATACTAAAAAAAATATTAATATAGGCCTTAACATCTAAGAAAAAGTGGTTCTTCCTAAGACTTTTCGAACCAATCTGTCAGCAATATAGGCGGCAGCGATTTTGCATATATACTTTTATGGGCAGCTCAGCAGGCCATTTGGAAGTAGCAGTATTTTTAAAAAGCACTGATTCGGGAAGCAATATTGGTGCCCATATCACCCAAAAATGACAACTTTACCGTAAACAAAATAGGAATCTTTATAAGAAATTTTTTTCTTAGAGTGCTATACAACCATAAATAATTGGAACAGCCTTCACTTTAGCCAGCAATAATGGCTCAAGCTTCAAGAGTGAAAACGTAGTAAAGCATATGCTGGCATCCCTATTTATAGAGCTTACGTTAAAAGGCTCATTTTCACACTTCCCAAAATTGAGATAGACGTTGTGCGGCAGGCCGGATAAGAGCCAGTGGGTTACGGAGGGGCCCCAGCCGCGCCTTTTTTATCATCCTAATGGACTGACAAACTACAGAATATGGGGATACCAAAAACACTGTGATATATGAATCCTAATACTGACGCACATGCTAATAAATCAGAAAACTGAAGACGGTTGAGTAAATATTGTTTCTAGATGGCGTTTGGGGACATATTTTGATTGGACCTTTCGACCGCCACTCCAATCCAATTAATCGACTTACTCGTAATCGAATCAAAATATCACGTAGTAGTGCTGATTATTTAAGAACTGCGCGATTAGGTATTGAAGGAATCATTTCATGTCGTCTGGTCAGTTCAAGTGTAAAAAAAAACGGTTATCATGATTGTTTAAAGATAGAGTTCAGGATTTCACGCCAAAAAAAAAAAAAAAACAATGCAAATAAATTAAATCAGTTAAAATCATCCACAAATGTGAAATGTATAAATAAACACCTCTCAGTGGGAACCTTTGGGTACAATACGTAGTTTGGTGAAAATCTGGAACGTTTAAATTCAAAATTGGGGCAAAGTGACGTGCCCGTAGACATGGGTCGTATCCGTTAGTTCCAATTTGTCGTTCGGCCTTGTTCTACGTTAGCCAAAAGATGCACGGAGAAAGTACAGCTTGAACCAATAGCATAATTAGCGGTACAGTGAACGTAGCCAACCACTGTACTGCAGCGCTGAGCGTGGTCTGCCAACGTAAACACATTACCATGTTCTGCAATAATTGGCGCAAAAATTTCAAATTAACGTAAACGAAAAAGCCATATGCGTTTCAGTTTTTCTCATAAAATAACAAATTCATGCGACGTGTGGATATAAAACGTTTCAATACACCATTGGGTAAGGTGCTTAACTACCGTCTTGGTAAATAAGAAAATGAAGGGAATGATGGACTAGCAAATCACCGAACATCAAATCTTTAAATGTTATCAGAAAATATTGAAATTACATTTAATGTGAATTTGATAGTAATATAACTACTACTACTAATACTACTACTACTACTACTACTTCTAATACACAACCAAAACCACTAACTGTATATACATGTAAGGGTGGCCTAGTAAGAACGGGACTCAAAACTTGCGATCGCTAAAGTCAACGTCAATGGACGGCAAATACCATTGATTTTAGTTTCATTGCTTAGAACATTCAATTTTCCACAAAATTAAATGCATGATTCATTGATTTTGAAGTAACCGCATTTTGATCCAAAGGGCTAATTTATCTGAGTAATGTATTTCCAAAAATCCGGCTACTTTTAAATTCAAGCGTTTCCGGAGCACCGATATATTCTGTGTGCAATGGCGTGCCATGGCACATGAGTTGCGCAGACAAAGGGCATGGCTGCCCTGTATGATTGGCGATGTTGAGTTTTTTCTGGCGCACTCAGTGATATTGGTAGCACGAGTCAATGATGTCAGTTTATAATTATGGCAAAGGTCTTCAATTATTTATGATGAGCTCCGTGTGACTGACAGACCAATCCTTGGAACGCCAGCCCGAGGCATTGTGCAACAACTGGAATGGCCGGAAGAGGCGCTTTCTGCGTGTCTGGCAGTTGTTGATACGCTTCCTTCGTTGTCCTTTACAGATGGCGAAGTCTCTAGTGTGTCAGCAACGGCCAGCTCTTAGCTAGTTACAGGCACGAATTAAACGTCCTTTGCAAGGAATGTACACGTATGTTAAGCTGTCTTTGATGCAGTCCTTTGAACCACTTCTATGGTTGGTCCAGTGTTCCTCATGCTCTGTGTGAGTATTCGCGTAGTAATAACTGGCGTGGCAGATTGGTGAACTGCCGTAGCAAATCACACGTCCAGTCCAAGCAGAGCTGATCCTTCACGATCATGGATTCAGTGGCTGACAAGCTTATCGCTCTATCCAGAACTTCCAAGTCGTTATTTTGTCCCTTCTACTTGACTCTTAGAATTGAACACATAGCTTATCATGTAGAAGCTTTTCAAAACTGTTGAGTTGTTTGGTAGAAGTGTCCAGGTCCGAACATCCATACAATAGACTTTGAGCACGGTCGACAGTGCTACTGTAAATCGCATATCTGGTTGCGCAGCTTTATGTTCTTGTGTTCAGCACACGCGAGCGAAGACGGCAACAATGACTCGGTTGTGCTTTGCCGAATGCGAGCAGCTAATCATTCCTGTCAAGAGGATCCTATCCCGACGAGATTATGCTCCCTGGTACTTGAATTGTTATCGACAACTACTTGCGGATGAGTGCCCTCTATGTAAGTGGTGGAGGGAGCTCGTCGGCCATTTCTTTTGGTCAGCCTCGGAAATAACACTTCATCTTGCTGAGAAGCTCGTGATAAGTCAAAAAAAGTCCGACATGCTTCTTGCAAATGCTGATGAACAATGGCCCTGGAGGTCAGATCCTTGTGAGTAATATTGGGCACATCATCAGCTAAATCTTGGTTCAAAGTAACATATTCATATTTCTAAGGGCGATCTTTTACTTTCTTCATGGTCTACAGTTTTGCAACAAACAATGGTAAACTGGAACTAAAAGCCGTCGTTTTGGGCACATTTTTGCCATTGTAACAAAAATCTACTACAGAGCTTGATATACTAATTCGAATACGAATTAGATAATCAAAGTTTCTCATTTAAGGTTTAGATCAAAATATGTGACGGGCCGACAGTTCAATGTTATGACATCGGGGAAATTGATTCTAAGACTTCGCTTTTGTAAACAAAAAAATCAGCTTGGAAGATTCCCTTTTTCCCCAATTTTTAGACCTTGCCGCTTCATTAAATGAAAGTGCGCCATCTATAAATATACTGAAGATGAAGCATGTGTAGCGGAATGATTGAAGGATTCTAAAAATTCAAAATCAAAGTTTTATTGGCTAGCGAGAAGGCCCGCGGATTGCAAAAAACAATCCAAAAAGAACAAAACCATTTTCTCTGCAAGTATTCCTGTCCCTTCCCAGCTGGCTA
>JZLH01S0603181.1:9596-22480 GCA_001188425.1 Eucidaris tribuloides | reverse complement strand
CCATCCGAGTCCAACAACCTCAAAAATGCACCCTAAACGACGTAACCTATATAACCAAATTTGCAACCCTAAATGGCGTAACACATTAGAAAAGCTACCCTAAGTGGCGTGACTTCCAGGAAATCCACTTATTCTGATACCCTTAGTGGCGTGAACAGGGAATCTACTAATTTGATACCCTAAGTGGCGTAAACAGTGAAATCAACTTATTTGATACCCCACCCAAGTGTTCTTCTCATCTAAAACATTATTGTACATTGCGCAACCCGAAGAGGTTCACTTAACAATTCATAAATAATTCTCCTAATTATCAAATGTTCATGTTGGAGATGTTATTAGATCCACAAAAAATTTGCACCCCAAATTAGTATCCCTAAATGGCGTGACATGTGAGAAAAGGCTACCCTAAGTGGCGATTGCCAGCGAACGGTGCTGAGAAAGCTACCCTTTTTCCAAAAGACATCGACGACGCCCGAGGGCTGGAAAAGGGACCCTTTACGACGCTTTTTCTGGACGCGGGTACGTAGCAGGCCGTGTGGAGAGCGACCCCCCCCCCCCCGGGTTCGGGTGCGTGACCCAGTGCTGTTGTTTTCTCTACAGCCAGTTCCATTTACAAGCATTAGTGCACGCATGTTGACATTATCAATTTGATTTCGATCAAAACTGAACAGCGAAAGTGGGATGAAATTAAGACAGTTAAAAGCTGAGAAAGTTATGGTGACTTTTGATATCCCTTGAAATCTCATTTTGAATCACATAGTTGTGCGAGTCGGTGCACCACTTCACCACAAAATAATACTTGCACAAATATTAAAATAAACAAGACCTATTCTTTTTTATTGAGACAAATGGTGTCCCTTATGCAAGAATGAATGAATGAATGAGTTTATTTCTTATCAACGTCAATCATTTATGCATTTAACAATATTACACAATTGTTTTTCTTTACATTATTGGAATAGATTTTTATTTCCTTTATATTTGATTCTTATTTCTTATCAACATCAATCATTTATACATTTAACAATATTACAAAATATTTTTCTGTACATTAATAGAATAGATAGTACAATAATAAACTCTATGCACTTACATCGTGATTTACAAGTCAGTTGTTATAATCTGATAAAAGGTGTTATTTCAACTGGAAGAATGAACCCTTTATAATACAAAAAATAACGAAAAACAACAAAATGGGCCTATATATATAATCAGAAGATTTGTAAATTTACAATATTTATAAGTAAAACAGCAAACATAAAGATTTAATTAAAATTGTACGTTTGAGCTGAAATCTAAAAGTTTTAACATAGAATTTTAGAATTTGTAAATTTACAATATTTATAAGTAAAACAGCAAACATAAAGATTTAATTAAAATTGTGCGTTTGAGCTGAAATCTTAAAGTTTTAACATAGAATTTTATTCAATAATAGACGAAAAACAGACAAGTATTTTTAAACTTTCGAGTACAAGACAGTTTTAAGTTTTAAGATTATGCTTTATTCTTGAAGGAATTTTGATAAGTAGCCGACATTCTGAAAGCTGAAAACTACGATATTTTGTTTGCTTTGATTTTCGAGCTGAAAAGCTAACAGGTTGTGACCATCGACACTCTAAATTCATTCAGTCACTGTGATCGACATTATTTTTAAAAATTTCGCAAAACTTTATACTGCAATTTCTCATCTGTCTGATCTTAATCATTCATTTCCCCATGATATTTGTATTATTTTAATCCGTTGAACTTGATTTAAATAGATTAGTTGTATATACGAAGAGTTTCATAGCAAAAGCCTATAAACGCCATTTTTCATTTTTTTTTTCAAAAATGGTAAGCAAAATGTTGAATAGCAAGAGGGCTACCTGGCATACATTTTCATTTTTTTTTCCAAAATTCACTTTAACGTCTTTTTTCGTGATTTCGAAAACACGGTTTTATGGCAAAACCCAATAAACGCCACGTGACTTTTATGTCAAAACCCAATAAATCCACTCAGCCAATCAGCGTGCATATCATTCCCAAGGCAGGCCAAGTGCATGATAGCATTTTTTTTTCAAAAATTCACCAAAACCTGGGATTTGGTGATTTTGAAAAACACATGGTTTCATGGCAAAACCCAATAATCCACTTGGCTAATCAGCGTGCATATCATACCCAACATGGTGGCGCCCTGACATTCTACAGTTACACAGTGACCTCAGGCAGGCCAGGTGCGCGCTAGCATGCAGTCCACGGAAAAACATTGATTAGATGCTCCGTTTCGCCTCCTTGATGGGAATTCAATATGGATTTATGGCATTTTGCAAAGAAACAATTTATAGATATATAGTATTTTGCCATAAAACTGCAATTAAAGCAATTACGTTTGGTAAAATGCATTATGTAGATTTTTGTTAATTTGCCATTGTAATAGTATCATTTATACATAGAAGCATTTAACCTAAGTTGAGATTTCTACCATGCTCTATATTTGCACAGTAAAACATGTCGTTTATCTCAGTTTGCCTATAATGGATTTATTGGGTTTTGCTATGAAACTCTTCATATATTTGTTTAACGTGCTTGTCAAATAGTGTAGTAAACGAAAACAATGATGAATATAATTTTGACCATTACCATGGAGGTTCTACTTCGATGATTTACTACCACGCAGAGACTCAACTCTCCCGTTTTCGGGCGGGAGATCTCCCGCTTTGAGTCCATTTTCACAAAATCTCCCGCCTCCCGCTTTGAGTTTGAATTTTCTCCCGCCCTAGTTGTGATTTCTCCTTCTTTTCTCCCGCCCAAACCACCTTTTTGAAGAAATGAATCTGAATCAGGGATTTGCATCCCATTTAGTGTTTCATATGTTAAAAATAAGCCCAGACAGCAACAGAGAGAGCTATTCGTAAACCTAATAAAATGGCCTCGGCCGCAGAGGCAATTTCATGCTTTCCGCCTGGTGATGGTGCTACGCGCACATGGAAGTCAGAGTCTCCCGTTTGCTAGGGGGGCTCGGCGGAGAATCTCCGCTGTAAGAGGGTTTGGGTTGGAGTCTCTGTACCACGTCATTTGGCAATCCTCACTATGAATAATGAGAATTTGCGTAACATGTTCGCAAAAAATTGCGTACGGCTCTGATGAGCAGCACTCTCTATAATTTCCTTATTTTTTTTCAGAAGTCTTTATTATGATTCCATTATGTAAAATAATACATGTACAACTTTTCTCATTCACTTGAAATGAATAAGTTGACATGATGCATAAACCCGCGGCTCTGTTATTAACGCCCTCTTACGGCCGTATCTTGTCAGTTGTCTGAAAACCGGTACAGTGTGATGTGGCGAACGGGACGTGCGTGTTTTTAGCTAGTTTGTCAGTTTCCTGTTTTCATTTGCATGGTTTACATCAGGTTAATAAAACGAGGTATGTTTACTCACTTTTTAAAATGTAGTTGGACTCATTGGTTGTAGAGATAACTCGTACTTCTCAGATATGTGTGAGACTGTTGGAGTGTAGGGTGAGCTACCGTACTCGCGCCGTGCCGTGCCCGTCGGCATGGCATCGCATCGGGGGATCGTTGATCGTTCAGGTGGCAGCTGCCGAAGCCAGCCGACTGGCGTCCGGAGGGGCACCGCCCTGGCATGGCGTGGGTTGTGGTTCATGCGTGGGCATGCCTATTTGACTAACTTTATGCTGCTAGGCACCAGCCAGCAGTAACTCTTCATGAGATAAAAAATAAACAAGGAGAATTGCACACCTACTAAGCTACTATGTATGTGGTCCTAGATGGACCACATACGCCCAACACTGGAAAAAACGAACAAAGTTTGCACTGTGCATGCTGTGTGAAATGAATGATTCTGTCCCGCCAAAACGGGACAACATTTTGTTCAGGACACAGGGCAGAAATTTTAGAAAATTAAAAAATGAAAATGTTGAAGCGATGAGTCCTTCATTTTCAATTTATATGTTGAGGTCATTGTTGGTAAACTATCCATTTTGAGCAATATTTCAGTATAATTTTGTTCAGAAAGGTGAATTTCAGAGCACATTCTTGTGCCACGACTGCATGAAAACAACCACTCATTGCTTTGTGCACAGAAGTATAGTTGTCCCCATGTGTGGGAGAATTGAAGCTTGACTTGACATTTGCTTGAAGGTAGCAGTGTTGGGTGTCTCGAGACAGACAGTCAGTGTTTGTGTGTCTCGTGTCTCGTGTCTGCCTCGGACGCTATATTGTCTCGGTCTCGTTCTCGGTCTCGACAGGAATTGTCTTGGTCTCGTAGGCCCACGCTTAAGCCTTAGCCGTGCAAATTACTGTCGCCTCGTAGAGTGCACAGCTCTCTGCACTGTCAAACCACCGTTTGAGATTTGTACGTGAAGTTATACATTTTCAACTTACCTCATGGTTGATGAAGCATAATACTTACCTATTTTATGTTTATGCTCCGATTTCCTCCGTTGAGAATAAAAAAATAATACAAATACAAAAATTAGTGGAAATCTTGTCAGTGCCCAGCTGGTTGACTGATTAAAATAATTTTTTGAGGTAACGAACGCTCTAAGCACTTCCGGGTAAAGGCCAGTGAAAACAGGTTAGACTTGTTAACAGGCATTTTAACATAGATGGCGCAATTCAAATCTCTCGTGCCGACAGGGCCCTTGTGTGGAGGCAGAGATTTATGCAGCGCGCGACCTGAAATGAGTCTAATATTCGACTTCCGAGAAGAACAGACAAAGAAATTTCATGAAGAGAAGGCTGATTCGAATTTTGCATTCAATTTGCAGGGCTACAGGTAAAAATTACAAACAACCTTTAGTTAGAATAATTGACTTAAGGTTATTTCATGATTGTATTGCTGTTTAAACCAAGAAAATGCTTCATAGGCATGAAAAGATAATACATTCAAAATTTCACATGTACGATGGTGAGACGATGAGGCCAGCATGCAAGATCGTGTGGGGCGTCCCGGCTACGGCCGCCGAGCTATGGGGCTATACAGCGTCTTTTGCACTGTATACCCCATAGTTCTACGGGTGAGTAGGCCGAGACATCGACAAGACACTAAGAAACAGCTCAATTTTGACAAGTCGCTCTCGGATTCTTATTGCTTTCTGCCCGGCCTGTGGCATAAAATGCACATTATTTAATTATCTAAACTCCGGATCGGAATACAAAGAGAAAAGATTAAGAGTTGGATACCTTGAAATACAGTTGGTAGATTTATCACTTTTAGTGAACAATGCAATGCATATACATAACTAGTGTCTCGTTTACTGTCTCGGTCTCATCTCAGTCTCGAAGGTAATTGTCTCGGTCTCGTCTCGGCTGATTCTGAAAACAAGAGTCTCTGTCTCGTCTTGGTCTCAAACGCTAATTGCCTCGGTCTCGTCTCGTCTCAGCTGAAACTGTCTCGGACCCAACACTAGAGGTCGTACAAAATGATAGGTCTATCTGACAACAACCCGCACACGCCGTGCGGACTGGCGCATTTATTTTAAAGGCAAGGTTCACCCTGACGTCAAGTTGTTTAATAAAAGCAGAATAATGAGAGAAACATATTAAAGAAGGTTTGACGAAAATTGATCAAAGAATAACAGAGTTATGGAATTCTAAAGTTTTAAATTTATGACGTCACGTGCGAGCGCGAGCAGCTCCCCATATCTGTTATGTGATATAAATTCCATAAAGTGCCGTTTTTCCAGAAATTTGAAAATGATTTTACCTGTGCATTCAATATATTGTTAGAAACATTTCATACAGACTTCTATGAAAAAAAAATTCAGTTATCATTAACCATTTAAAAATGACAATTTATGGAATTTATATCACATGACTTACATGTATGCCGGGGAGCTGCTCGCATATGACGCCACAAAATTGAAACTTTGAAACTTCATAACTGTTATTCTTTGGTGGATTTTCGCCAAACTTTCATTAAATGAATATGTTTCTCTCATTTTTCTGCTTTAATTAAAACCCCCTTGACATCAGGGTGAACCTTGCCCTTAACGGAATAACACTTACATGTAAAGACAGAGTACGGGGTTTACATGCCAGAAAACAACAAAATGAATTAAATCAGCTCAAATCATTCACAATGTGAAGATTAGTATAAATAAACACCGGTCATAGAATCTTTGGGTAGAATATGTAGTTTTGGTGAAAATCTGGACATTTAAACTTAATCATTTACACAGTGATGTTAAAGTAATAGGCTAACATTGTGGAGTTTCAAATTAAAAAATTGTCAAACTTTGCTATCTGAGCTACATAGTAGTGTTGGAATGGACAAATAAATACCCTAGAATACAAAAGATTGGAAATTTATGCTGCCACTGGCAAGATATGAATGAATAAACAATTATTACTCAGGGCGAGTAAAAAATAGCCTAGATCCACACACGGTAAGTCTATTTGAGGAAACGAGCAGGTGAATCAGGTCAACTTACGATTTTCACTTTTTTAAAGCACTTAATAATCATTTTGAAATACAATTTTTTCAGGGCTTCATTTTTAGACCTTATCAAAGACACTTGGAGCATGGAGGATTATGTAGCTCACATTTTTTTAACTTTGGTAAATGTTAGCCAATGGTTTTAACGTGCACGGGCCATTCCGTTAGTTCCAAAATTGTCTGATCAGCCATTAGCTGAAGGTTGTGCTTAGTTTAGCCGTTTAACCAATCAGTGTGCTCCGCTGGTCATTCGAACCGTGATCCACAATTTGAGCAAAATTTAAACTCGCGGAAAGAAACCATATTCTGGTAACATATCATCATAAGTTTTTTTTTTCATAAAACAAATTCATGACGGACTTTCAACACACCATTTGTAAGTACTACTAAACTACCGATTGGTACTGATAATGAAGGGAAGTGATGGACTTGCAAATCCTGGAATCAATCTTTAAAGTTAGATCTATGACTGTGTAGAATCTTTCAAAAATGTATGATTTCTTAATTTTCTTTAAAATTCCAAATGGTGTAGAGACAAGACAATTTAATTTAATTGGATCAATGTTTCGTCATTATACAAAGAAATATAAGGTAGGAATTTCATGGCTGCCAGCTCGCGCATTTTTGCGGATATTGCCCTTTCTCACGCCAATATTTTATTTGATTTGTCATGCATTTCCACGTGATCTCAAGTATTTGCACCCTTTGGTTATATCATTGGCATATGGCAGGCCTTGACAAATTTTTTTTTTCTTGCCTGCCCAGTCGGGCACTTGGAATGGTTGTTTGTGGGTGGCCTCGGGTTCGGAACTTGTATACTCGACTGCATAATTACAACATTTTTCATTTCATGTTGAATAAACTGCAGGTCTCCACACCATGGCTGAATACATTCCAAGACCTTGTGTATTCTGTGGTCCGTCGGGTTCAGGGAAGAGCACGCTGATTGAAAAACTCATGGCTGAATACAAGGACTTCTTTGGTTTCTCAGTCAGTCGTAAGTAGATGGATTCTCTCTATTTCCATCTCCTAAATGACTAAATGTCCCAGTAATTGATACATGAGGGGGTTGGTGCAATATGGTGTTAACCTTTAACCCACACTTTTGTGAAAAATGAGTTACATGACTTGTACATATATCTATTGTTACTTTTTTATACGCCATTAACCCGTTGGAGACTACAGGGAGTAAGTACGAGTTATACACCTATCAATTGTAAGACGCATTCCTCGACCCCCGGGAATGGTGCGTCATGGGTGGGTCATTTACCAACAAATAATGACGCAGGGTACCGTCATGGAAGCATTTGGTCCGTCACAAAATGGTGAATGGGGTGCTTCAGTTTGTATACGTTTAAATAGGCCTAGGCACAGTCATTGTAAGAAAATGGTCCGTCATAGTCGAGGTACACACAGGTGCATCATGGTATATGAAAATCCGACTCACTTTTGACAAGTGACGCACCATTCCCAGGGGGCGAGGGGTGCGTCTTACAATTGATAGGTGTATTAACTCGTGTTGGGGTCTATGGGGAATTTGTGTTATAGTCAGGAGCACAAATCCAGGGGGGGACAGGGGGACATGTCCCCCCCCCCCCCACACACAAATTTACCAGTGTGCATAAGTCTGTAATTGTGGTTTCGGTAGTAATTTGGCAGGTAAAAATTTTGGCGGACCAAAAATAGTTTTGGTCGTCTTTGGCTAGTAATTTGGCTAGTATAAGAAAAGAATTGGCAGGCAGGTTCCTGCATGTGATGTCCCCCCTACATTTAAAAATGGATTTGCACCCCTGGTTATAGTGAAATCAAATCATCTCCAGTGGGTTAAAATTTCAAATTGAAAATGAAACATTTAGTAGGCTAAATAAGGTGGGCATATTCAAATATTGCACTGACCCCAGAACTGTCAAAGCGATAATCTCAAAATGACAAACATGGGTGAACACTATATTGCACCGAAGAGAAAAAATACACGGGGGCTCGGGGCAATTTTGCCCCTGAAATGGCAAAAGAGCCCCTGAAATTTGCAAAAGAGCCCCCGTAAATTGCCATTCGGTTTGAATACAAAAGATTATCTAGAATGCACCTAAATAGGAAAAAAAGCCCCTGAAAAGAAAATTTTAATTTTTTCCCTGTAATGCACCGACCCCCTCATAGAGTACTTACTAAAGACAGAAATGAAAGAACCTGTATTGTCTGGTGTTTGATTAATGTAAGAGGGGATGAATCCAAATTTTGAAGACCCTTCAAAAAGCATGAAGAAACAAGAAACTATATAAACATTTATCAAATGGCACATCAATACATTTTTATCCCTACTCCTGTGTTTTTTATGTCTCTGCCTCATATGAATGTTAGTAATGTGCAGTAAAATATTTTTGCCAAGTTATCAAGCTCAAAGACATTTAAAGGTATTGGCTAACATTTACCACAGTTAAAAAAATCTGAGCAACATGATTCCCCATGCTACCATTGTCTTTGATAAGGTCTAAAAATGCCACCCTGAAAAAAATGTATTTCAAAATGATTATTTAGTGCTTTAAAAAAGTGAAA
Organism: Eucidaris tribuloides; assembly: GCA_001188425.1. Taxonomy (NCBI): domain Eukaryota; kingdom Metazoa; phylum Echinodermata; class Echinoidea; order Cidaroida; family Cidaridae; genus Eucidaris; species Eucidaris tribuloides. The sequence continues at coordinate 13,484 of JZLH01S0603181.1, read as the reverse complement.
ATCGTAAGTTGATCGGATTCACCTGCCCATTTTCTCCCATAGACTTACTGTGTGTACACCTACGCTATTTAAACTCGCCCCGAGTTTTAATTGTTAATTCTTGCATAACTTGCCATTGGCAGTGTAACTTTCCAAACTTTTTTATTCTAGGGTGTTTATTTGTCCATATGAACACTACTATATCAAAATTTGACAATTTTTTTAAATTGAAGCTCCACAATGTTAGCCTATCACTTTAACATTGTGAAACTTCAATTTAATTAAAAACATTGTCAAACTTTGATATCTGAGCTACATAATGTGTTTAAATGGACAAGTTTGCATCCTTGAATACAAATGTTTGGAAAGTGACATGTATGCTTCCACTGGCAAGGTATGCATGGATAAACATCACCCCTGACTTATTCACTGGGTGGAGTATAAAGTAGCCTAGATCTATAGCATGTTAGTCTATGGGAGGAAATACACAAGGTCAGGAAGTCACACAGGATACTGTGGATTTTCACTCTTTTAATGCACTAAATGATCACTTTGAGGTGCATACAGTGTACATTTTTTTACAGGGCTTTATGTTTAGACCTCATCAGAGACACTTAGAGCATGGACAATTGTGTAGCTAACATTTTTTTAAACTGTGGTCATTATTAGCTTGTGTGTTCGTGTGTAATTATTACCTACCCGTGTTCATACCAAAATATGTGTTTTTGTTTCCTTCAAAATATGATTTTTGCTATGTGTAAACAATTTTTTGGTCAGCAGAGGTGGCAGCTCTGGTTAGTTGGAAATCAGGAATAAAAGTTAATCAATTTCGTTTATACTTCTAGATACAACACGGAAGCCAAGACCTGGAGAACAACATGGAGTTCGTAAGTTAATTATTTATCTCGATAAATTTCTGTCATTAGCAGGTTGCCTGGTAATATGAATTGTATGTATAAGACAACAGGGAATACAGATGTGGCATTACATTTATTTTGGCAGCGATTTACATATTTTGGTTGATTTTGTCCCGCATCATTTGGAAAATCCTCTGTGAGACAGTGAGAATAAAAAAAAATCTTCACAGCTATTAGAGGTACTGATGTGGAGTTTGCAACTTTTTGATGGATTTTAAAGAAAATGAATAAAACATACATGTGTTACACTGTACTTAATGGATTTGGGTGATGTAGAGGATGATGATAATTATGTTGATGCTGTTGATGATGATGTGATGATGATGATGTTGAAAATGAGGATAATGATGAATTATGTTGATGCTGTTGATGATGATGTGATGATGATGATGTTGAAAATGAGGATAATGATGATGTTGAAAATGAGAAGGAAGATGATGGTGATGATGTTGAAAATGAGGATGAGGATGGTGATGATGATTGCTGAAATTCATGTTTGTTTTTCTTTCTGGTATCCACAGATTACTATTACACAACTCGAGAGGAAATGGAGGCTGCAATTAAGAATGGGGAGTTCATCGAAAGTGCAGAATTTTCAGGGAATTTATATGGAACAAGGTAACATGATGCATATTAAAGCTCAAGTATACAAGCTGTTTTGATAGATCAGACAAATTTTTCATCAATATTTGATGCACCACGCGCTACCCAGGTGTACCACATTGTGCAGCGCCCTCTTGTGTCCAAAAATGTATTTTCTTTGGTTATGATCACTGAAATCAGTAGTTATGATGCAGAAGCTACTCAAGTGCATAACGAGAAGACATAAACTTACGAAAAATAGGGTAAAAATGAAGCTAAATTTGTTATTTTTACATACCTTTTACATAATTTTGTAACCCAGGATACAGTGACCCCCCCCCCCAACAAAAAATGCAAAAATCAACAAAATGGTGGATTTCTAGTTGGTATGCGACTCTCTCCAGACATCTGAAAAGAACATAAATCCTACAAGTTTCAAAAGTTGTGAAGAATTACATTTTTGAATGAACAAAGAGTAGATATCGCTATATCCATTTCCTATGGCACAATGGTCGGGGCCCACAAAATTTTACTTTTTATTAATTTCTAAAAAATGAAAGCGTTTTGAAACAGTACATTTTTTTAAAGGGCACTTGTAGATGATGTCTAGGTAAATTAAAAAAAACACAGCAATAATATCATTTTTCACCATTACATAAATTATAAAAATGTTAACAATAAAATCATTGAACGACTTATTAATTGTGTCATTGATTTGCATGCCAAAAAACATCTATATGAATGAAATCAGCTGAAATCATATCCAATGTGAAGATTAATATAAATAAACACCTCTCATAGAGACTTGGGGTAAAATATTGAGTTTTGGTGAAAATCTGGACGGTTAAACTTCATCCTTTTTCAAATTGCTCAGGAGCAATTTAAAAAAATCCGCGACGTCAAACGTGCACGTGTCGTTCCAAAATTGTCCAATCAGCCGTTAGCCAATGGTCGCGTGGGGGTTTGCCGTTTAGCCAATCACTGTGCTCTGCGCTGGTCTTGCGACGGTACACAGTAACCGCGATTCGCAGTTTGAGCAAAATTGAAACTCACAGAAAGAACAACATTCTGGTAACATGTCGTTATTAGTTTTTCTCATAAAACAACAAATTCATGACGTATGGATCTCAGACTTTCAACACACCATTTGTAAGTACTAAACTACTGTTTGGTATTGATAACGAAGGGAAGTTATGGACTTGCACATCCCTGACACAATCTTTAACCCTATATTAACTGGGTGGGGGGTCAATTTGACCCCCCCCCCCCGACGAATTTCGTGACCATATCGCCGCGCAAAAATTTTTTATCGCGTCGCTCACTGACTTTTTACTTTCAAGTCTTGCACATCTTTTGAGACCGTTTTCGCGGAAATCGGACGTACCGTTACGACACTGCGTGACTTTTTATACATGCATGTCAACCCCAAAATAGCTCAAAAACGTGATTTTGTGTACAAAATCAATGGAAATTGTGTTTTCAGTCAAAAATCATAAATGTATGATTATTTTTGCTTTTACTGGTTGAAATGAATTGATTTTATGCCATTTATGATTGCAAAAGTGTCCCCAACAAATTTCATCGAAAAAGCAATAGAAAACAAAAGGTCGAAAAAACAAAGAAATACAGAAGAAATTCACAAAACAATAAAATAAATAAGAAATTAATTCCAATTTGGCAAAATTTTTTGTAGATAATTGTGAGAAATGTTAGAATGAATATTTTCACCAAAAATAAGTATTCTATTAGCTATTGTAAGTGAAGCGAAAGCATAATTTCATGCACTTATTTGCATATTTAATTACTTAAAAAATAGAAAACATAGTTTTTTTTGAGAATTTTACATACAATCGTGTACTGTAGTTTACATCCGGCTCTATGCGCATGCAAATTTTCACGGCGATCACGCGATCGGCGGCAGATCTGAAGGGGGGGGGGGTCATATTGACCCCCACCCCCCCCTGGTAAAAACCTGGTCTGAAATAGCCCAGTTAAAATAGGGTTAATGAGGAATGATAATTAAATTGTCTATCATCCATCCCTATACTCATCCTTGTAGACTCTACTGCCTGTATGCATTTGTGTCTAAACTACACAGTATTTACATCCATTTGGGTGAAGTACATGTATGTACATGTATTATGGGGCATATATGAGATTTCAGAGTTGAACGGTCAAAGGTTACGATGCCCCGTACATTCAAAGTTTGGAATTGGACGGGGGTGCGGAGGCATACCCCATCGGCTCTAGTTGTATACTGTGTTGAGTATTTGATATGTGTTGTTTGTTTTTGTTGTATTGTTATGTAATGTTTTACTTGACATTATATGCAGGGAGCCATTGTAAGCACTTTACTAGACTGAATGTGCCTTTAGTGCATTTGGTTGCTCAATCATTTCTTTATTAAAAC
>JZLH01S0603171.1:60348-73850 GCA_001188425.1 Eucidaris tribuloides | reverse complement strand
ATCACTGTGTAGCAGCAGGTATTTTTCAATAGGGGCGGCAATGATCGTGTGAGGATCGGACTAAGCGAAGGAACATAACCCCCCCCCACACACACACAAACCACACAACGAAACAAAAAAAAAAAAAAAAAAAAAAAAAAAACACACACACACCACACACACACACACACACACACACACACACACACACACACACACACAGACACACACACACACAAACAAAACACACGGAGTCGGTAGGACGGGTCATTTGTTACTTCATTTATTTTTAAATTCATTTTCTTGGGATGGGTTAGAATCTGGATAGCTTTGGGGACGGTCTGGGAGGGGATTCCCTGCCAGAGGTAAGAAAAAACTGGCAATTTTCACTTAAAATCTATATTTTTGGCTCCTTTAGCGAGAAAAAAAAAAAAAAAAAAACAAATCAACACGAATATTTCATCCATTTTCAATTTTGTTATTCTGCTAATTAGACAAACAATTTGATTTTTACCTTAAGGCTATATTTGAAGTTTGAAAATTTGACATTTTATTACCACGTCAATGAAAATATGGGGCAAAGGTAATTAGTTTTGTTAAATTGAAAGAAAATGATATGTATTAACAAGCAATGTAAGACCACAAAAAAGCCTTAAGACATACACAATATTCAATTTTGCGCGCACTCTCTGAAAAATGTCGGTATATTGAAATATTTGCGCAAAATTTTTGACACTTTATAACACGCAATGAAAACTTTGACAAGCATATTGTTTGCTCCCTCCCCCCAAAACTGATAAATTGAAATTATAAGTTAAAAAGCTGCCGTAAGCACTGAAAAACATTAATTGATATCATTACCACGCCATGAAAATTGGGGTAGACTACTGGTTGACATAATTGTATGCTCCGCCCACCCCCTCAAAAAAAGACAAATTTGAAATATATGTTCACAACGCACGTAAGCACTACAAAACCATTACCTACCGAACTAATGTTTGTTGTTTGTTCGTGTTCGCGCTTTGCGAGAAAAAGTTTAACATATGTATTACTGTACGCGCAATTTTGGCACGCGTTAGCGCCGCTCGATAATGTTCAGACATTTTGTTTCCACCGCCCAATGAAAATATTGCTTGCCCCTTATCCGAAAAATGGTTTTGACGCACCTGCGCTCTGTTTCGTAATTTTTCTGTGCCTTTTTTTCATCTTTATTTTTTTTAGCTGCTGAATGGGGGGGGGGGCGCTAGTATGTTCCCCTGGCCTCGGCAGTGGGTATATTTGATGAAGTATTCACGATTAGAAAAAAAAATGTTCAGAAAAGTATGTGAAAACTGTATTGGTATTTATACCTGCCGTGAGGAGAGGGGACGGGTGTGAGGATGCGGGAAACCCACGTCAGAATGTTTTGAAATACACGTAGCAAAGACATGTCTTAATCACAGTAAATAACATTTTTAAAGGTATATGTTATGAAAATTATTATAAGGATTGTGTGAGGATTTAAAGACGATGTACAAGTAACGTAAACCTATAGTGAAAAATGCAAATAGTAGTCGTAGGGAGCGAAAGCGAAACCGGGAGGCCCAGGAGTAGGAATTTTTGGAAAAATATGTTTTAAAAAGACCGTGTTTCTGGGCCATAGTAAATACGTATTTAAACATTTTATCTACGTTTTTCTATTCATATTCATCTATGCTAGATCGCCTCAGTTTATATATTAATATTTCATTATTTGTTTTTTGTCCGAAAATTTTTTTGGGGGCTATGAGCAATTTTTTTTTTTTTTTGGGGGGGGGGGGGCTCAAGCCCCCCAAGCCCCCCCCCCGTAGAACGCGCCTGCTTTCATGACGATTAAACTCGGACAGTTACGGATGACAATTAGAATACGTGGTAAAAAATCTGGACAGTTTTAAACTTCAAATTTACACACAGTGACGTTAAGCTGCACAGGCGGTCCTTCAGTTCCAAAATTGTCCGTTCAGCCGTTGCCAAAGGCCGCGCGAGTTTAGCCTTATGCCAATCAGTGTGCTGCGCTGGTCATCGCGAACGGAACATACCGTGATCCACAATTTAGCAAAATTTATAACTCTCCGCGAAGGAACAATATTCTCGGGTACATTCGTATTATTTTCTCATAAAACAACAAATTATGACGTATGGATCTCAAACTTTCAACACACCATTTTTAAGTACTAAACAACGTATTGGTTTTTGAAAACTGAATAGGGAAGTGATGACTTGTAAATCCTTAATCAATCTCTTAATATAGTAATAATGTAAATTCAACTATTCCAGATACTGGGAATTTCTTTGAGATTGTGTTTCTAACTGACACACACTTGTTATTACATCCATACGACGATTAATTCGCGCTCCAAAATAAAAAGGCGATTGATTGTTTTTAACTATTAATGTCGGCCTGAACATTTTTAACAGCTACATACCTGAGCTAGAGTATCGTTCTCAACCAGCTATAAAGTTTTACACTCGTGGATGGTGGCCGGAAACGTTTTTTTTAAGTAAGATAAAGTATACTTCTGACATTGCAAAATTTTACCAGATGTTTCAACGATTTAAAGGAGTTACGAAACATCTTGTAAAAGAAGTTTTTTTAATGATGCGGTCAACGAATGTACAGAAAAATGTACATTTCACCCATCCACAGAAAATTCTGTGATAGCCTAAATGCGAAACTATCCATTTTAAAGTTGATATGCTACATTGTGGAAGCTTCAATTTAAAAGCATTGTCAAATCTTGATATCTCTGAACTAACATAGTATGTTTCATATGGACAAATAAACCCGCTAAGAATAAAAAAAAGTTTGAAAGTTACACTGCCAATGGCTAGTTATCATGAATACAATTAAAAACTCGGGGCGAGTTTAAATATCAAGGTATACGACAGTAAAGTCTATGGGAAAATGCGGCCAGTGAATCGATAACTTACGATCTTTCAGCTGTTTTTTAAAAGCACTAAATAATCATTTTGTACATATCATGTTTTCAGAAGGCGTCATTTTTAGACCTCTATCAAGACAATGGTAGGCATGGGAAATCAGTAGCTTCAGATTTTTTTAATGTGGTAAATGTTAGCATACCTTTAAGGGCTTATGAGTAATTTATGTGAGGGGTAATCGGTGTAATAACCATGTATCAATGTCACACTTTCTAATCTTTCACGACGTCCATTTGTGGCGCAAAATATTCCCCGTGGACACGATCGAACTTAAAAATGCAGCAAGATTGTCAAGGTAGTAGGACACAAAATGTATGATGAATTAAACTGTTATCATTCTGTCCTCCAATCTTAAGGATCTTCAGACACAAATTTGACGCCTAGAAGAGACAAATAAGTACTTCAATTAGCTAATATTCACGTATTCTCGAATACTCGCACACATGTTTCCTAACCTTTTGCTCATTCGGGAGCATGCATTTTGGCCCCTGATTAAAAAAAAAATAGAAAAAAAATAAAAGCCACCATGCCTACACTGCTTGCGATTGTAAAAAATAAAATCTTGTAAACAGGTGTGTTGTTCTGATACTATGATGATGGACTGGTAAGTTGTTACTGTCCCTTATTTTTTTTAGATGTAGATATGAACCATTTAATGAGCTATTCAGTCACTTTGAAAGTTGTTCTGAACGCTGATGTACAGTGGTATATCTATACAGCAAATACTGCGTTAAGAAAGAACCGCTTACTAACTTGTAAAGAAATATTAAGCATTCTTTAACAAGTGAATTGCTTAATCAATATTTTCCAAATCCTGGTCAAAAATCTCATGTGTATGGTGGCTATCTGAAATCTCACGAATGGCTGGTTTACCACCCACAGCTTTTTATATATGACTGTGGTGTAGACTGAACATAAACCATACAGTTGATGTTCTATTATAGAGATGCAATATTCTAATTTCATGGGCTATTTTGATAATTGAACAACCAAATTTCTAAACTTTGTGTTTTTTTTCTTCGATCTTTCATTAATCCATTTAAACATCAATAAAATATCCAAGCACATCACAAATTACATTTTGTTTTACTAATCGAGTTTACTAGAAATGTTACGAATATTTGTGTCATCTTTTCCAGAATCATCCTATAATGAATTTGCTTTGCTCTTAAGTCGGTTACGATATACACTGAGAAGGTTTGACCCACAACTAAGTGGACAGTGCTCCGATATTCCATCGCGCCAGCCTTCCGAAAATTACAGTCCTGAAGATCCAAGGATCCAGCACACGTAAAAGGATCCAGTCAGAAAGAACAACCGGAGGTGATTCCTTTGGTCGAAGGGTCGTCGTCGAATACTTTCGACCGAAACCGACGTCGATGGTCCACCTGGCTGAATTTGGATCAACACCACTTGAATACTCGACGCTAATTTCCGTAGCGTTTACTAGCTCATCGGCGGACTCTCCGAGATTGCTGCATGCAATGCGGAGAAGAGCAACATGAGTGTAGTCTGTTGTGATGAAGTAATAGATACGGTATGCCTGCGTACAACCTGATGATGACATCCGTCACACTTTTGTTCCTGTATGCTTCGCGATACATGTATCTATGAAACTCTGAGCGACTGACATTTTAGGTATCGGTAGCAGAGGTAAACAGATTATCATCAAGATTATCATGATGATACAGAGAGTGGCTGCAACTCGTTTTGATTTCATTAACGTATGGTACCGAAGTGGGAGAGTGATAAGTATGTATTTATCGATGTTAATGAAGCACAGACCTACCATATCAGCGATGAATGTGACGTAAACTGCATACGGAAACGTCTTGTTCGAAATTATGCAAGAATTAACATCGTTAAATGTGTACCAAAGAAATGACCAGGTGCACACACAGATTCCGAGCAATATATTAACCCACGCGTTAAATTGGTGCAAAAATTTCGTGACATTTTCAATATTCTGTTGCAAACGTAGAACTATTAACAAGAGTACATTGCAGGACACTGACACAACCAAGTTAATGGCGTAGAAAACCGACAACAGACTCACATTATATCTTAGCACGTCATCTGTCATATTTGCCATTTTGCTCACTTCTATGGAATATCAAAATGTAGCAATGTAGATACTAAGATACGATGATACATGTGGAGCAACTGAAATCGTTTCTCTCGAATGTAATTGCCGGATTAAAGCTTGCCATTTCTGTAACACATCATGGAAAGTGGTCAAACCCCTCGCGCAGACAATATTTTAATCTTTTCTGTTTGTCACGGCCAATATTGACAAACCTCTTAAGTGCCAATATCTGATAGTGACGTACATGTATTACCCTAAATTTGCTCCGCCCATGGATATTCTCGACTTTGCGTTAAAGCTGAGTTAAAAGAACTAAATCTGTCGACAAAGAACTATTTTACACCTGATAGGACATAATTTGATAAATAAAACACGACATTGATAATGTGTCTCGATTTAATGTATTTATTCAGTTGAGGCAATACATTATTTTGACTGCGTTTGTCAATCATCTTCTAATACAAGACCACGCCCATTCACCGCAGCTCATAATCAACAAAATCAAGATAGTAAATGAAAAAGACCAATTGCTACGCAGTCGTGCAGCGTAGTGAATAAGCTTTCTCCAAAAGCATTCAATAGTTTTTGAGTGTACATGTATAGCATCCGTCTGGGTATATAAACATAATTAGATTTGATTTCAATTATTTTCTGTATTGTTCATTACCACATCATGTCATACAATGCAAAAGTATCATGTTCCACACGTGTGGGGCTGAGTATCTAACAGAAGCATAATCAAAAGCAAAGATATAATGGGATTGTGTAAATTAAAGGCTGTTGCATGTTGGGTACAATATGAATTAATATTTTGGGTTGTTTTGAACATGCAAACTTAGAAAAATAGGTTCAACTTTACACCTTTAGCAATGTCATACTGGGATCATCTTTACGGGTGCAACTTTGCACCTTTAAAGATGCAGACCAATGTCACACTGGGAGCACCTTTACGGGTGCAAATTTGTACCTTTCAGACCAGGAGATTAATTTTATACATTTATATAAAGAGAACAACTCGCAAGTGGATGTCATCGATTTTAAGAGACTTAAATCTAGCAAAATTGGATTTAAATTGTCTTGGTGACTTGCAGCTCTGTATATTTGAATTGCTTTTTTGTCTGTAGAAGGAGAGGTTGTACAATGGTGTTTGAATTGGCCAAAATTATGTTACAATATGAGATATGAGGTAATATCAATGTGTCATACAACATGAACAGTATGTCACTAGATAAAAAGTACTTCAATTCATGCAGAATATCGATTTAGTGCAATTAGTGCATGTCGAACAGCTTCAGTATGTCCGTTTTCTATGCTATTCGCCGATTTTGCAGTGCCAAACGCCTTTTCAGAATATCGATATTAATTTCGAGAGATCTGAGTCAGTATATAGTCAACCAGCTCAATAAACCCGATTACTCTTTATTAAAGTTATTTTCTAGTTATTAAACGAAATGCTGTAATATGCAAGATATGAAATGTGAAAATATACATCGTTGCAAGGTACCTGAATTCAGGTTTATGCGTAAGATAGAGTTTGCATATACAATATTTCATAGATAGATGCACACACACACACACACACACTCACACACACACACACACACACACACACACACACACACACACACACACACACACACACACACACACACACACACACACACACACACACACACACACACACACACACACACACACACACACACACACACACACACACACACACACACACACACACACACACACACACACACACACACACACACACACACACACACACACACACACACACACACACACACACACACACACACACACACACACACATATATATATATATATATATATATATATATATATATATATGTACTAGGTGTTAAAAATAAAATTGGTTAATTTTGATATGTAATAACACAAAAACTATACACCAGATAACACTAGCATAAGTATAAGTTAAAGCTGAAGAGTGAACATTTTTGTTGAAGGTGGTTTCAATACGATATCAATAATCAGTTTTATGTAATTTATGCTTATTTCAAATGTTGGAGTTCAGATTTTGCTCAATATCCAGTCAATTGAGACTGCACAGAAAACAAATGGTGTGTGTCAGAGTGTGTATCTAGTCCCCACACAATAGCATTCAAGCAATGGACAATGGCTGGAATAGCACACGTTGGAAACGTTGGTATCGTCGGTATAGAACCAGAAGGGCGTTAATGCAAAATACATTGACAACCAGAAGGGCGTTAATGCCATTGACTTCGCACAGTGATAACGCCCTTCTGGTTCTCAACCGGTTATGCGTTAACGCCCCTCTGGCTCACCGCTCTATACCGACGATATGGGAGTTTCATTACGTCCAGGTGAGATTTATGCTTTATTAATATTCATCAGTAGCCTGGCGACTGCTAGACTATTCACTATCCATAGCCATTGCCTGTTGCTATATTGTGTGTGGACAAGGCACACACTCTGACACACACCATTTGATTTCTGTACAGTCTCAATTTTGTACTGGGGGTTGGATTTTGAGCAAAATTTGAACTCTAACTTTTTAAATAAGCATGAATTACATAAAACTGATTAATGATATCGTATTGAAAACACCTCCAACAAAAATGTTCACCCTTCAGCTATAACTCATACTCACGCCAGTATTATCTGGTGTATAGTTTTTGTGTTATTACATATCAACATTAACCAATTTTATTTTTAACACCTATAGTATATGTATATATGTATATTTATAACGACATGATGCTTTATCTGTGTAGTGAGTTGATTTCAATTCGTCAGATTGCACCATACAAAAATCAAATGCTTATGGGGCTAATTTTAAGGAAAGTTATTTGATTTATTTATTTGATTACTCTAACCACTGATGGATAAAAAGAAGTTTAAGTTGTTACTCCGGTACATAAAACCCATCGGTCTATATTCACAAGCAAGGTTTGAATTTAAAAACGTGTTTAATTCAATTGGTGAAATGTGGGAAAAGTTCGTTTCAAACTAATGTATCTGAAGTAAAAATTTAGAATGTCGAATTTCATCCACTTACCACATTATGGAATTATATTTTATATTCTTATTTGTTTAAGCAATATACTTAAATGTAATATTTGTCTTTTATAATTTTTGTAATTTCGGTCTGTTTGCAATGATACACATATGTTTCATTGAGTGAAATATAATGCTATGCTATACTGCCAAAAAATCAAAATAATATCAATACATCTGCATAATAAATGATAAGTCATTCGGTCATATGTGACACCACCGGATTCTCAGACACTGGGTTTACGCCGAATATTTAGGTTAAACCTCATCCGTAAGTACGGATCAGTATGTCGTTAAGTGCACAGTAAAAACGCTGTTTAAAATATTTTAAACAACTGCTTGCCGTCGTTTTAAGCCTGTCATTCTAACAACATTGTTTAAAATTTTTAAACAACCATGATTATTGAATCCGTTTTGTAAACAAAATTGGTTAAAATTTGAACAGCGTGTTGTTTAAAATATTTTAAACAGCGTTTTTACTCTGTAAGTAGATACACTGTAAAAACTGTGTTTAGCGATTAAACGCTCATTTAACTCATTCTTGCTGTCACTTTGTAAACATCTTCAGAGCCTGAACGTTATCAAATCACTAAACACCGGTGTCCAATTTCTAAACACTCAGTGTCAATAATATAAACATTTTCCCCACTGCACAGCCTAGCTACATGCATCATGTTTTAAACCCTAATGGTTATTTACTAAACACGCTGTTTGCAGTGTATCAGAAGAAATTTGATCTCGAAACATGTCATTCCTTTGCGCAATATCTGAGAGACTAGGTAATGGGTAAGTGTCTCACCAAAAGACACGACTAATTTCACCACGAGAAACTACGTTCTCATCGGCTTGTTATAAATGGTCGGGTAAGTTCCGCGTAAGTTTCGGGTAAATTCCGCGTGGATGTCTGAAGCTAGCCAGCAATTTTTCCTATGGTGTCTCCCAAAAAACAAAGCTAACAAGAAATCACATAAGTGATAAATACTGTACAAAATAGAGATTCATAGAAGGTAAGATATTTGCATTATAAGAAAGACGAAATGCGGCCACTGAATCATTTGATATCACATTCTACTTACAATTTTGATGACATCGTCTCTCAAAAGGAGATAAACGCTACATGCGTTTCGCGCACCCCGGGGTGCACCCTCGGGAATGTACAGCTTACAGGTGATTATTGCAGTGACAGTTACGGCGCGGGGCCTAGCGAATGATACATCATGACGTGGTACCGTTGTTGTGTAGTCGTCTGCACAATCTCGCACGACAAAAATTATTGTATTTGGGTGATCTGGCTTTGACATTTTTTTTTGCTGGAAAACCTAGTCAAGTTGACTGTTAACTTCGAAGATGTGTGAGGAGTAGAATATTTCACGGACATAATCATGCAGAGAAGAGGATCAGCGCGATATTTTCAGGTAAGCCAGACCGTAGAATCGAATGTACACGCATGTAGCGTTTATCTCCTTTTCGAGAGACGATGTCATCAAAATATTGTAAGTAGAATGTCATATCAAATGATTCACTGGCATTTGTCTTTCTAATAATGCAAATATCTTACCTTTTATGGATTTCTAATTTTTATTTATCACTTGTGTGATTTCTTGTTAGCTTTGTACTTTGAAAGACACCATAGGAAATATTGGCTGGCTAGCTTCAAACATCCACGCGGAATTTACCCGAAACTCACACGGAACTTACCCGACCATTTATAACAAGCCTTCTTAGCTATGAATCCACGTTGAATTTTGGCATTATTAAAGTATACATGTCCATTTCTTACACTTGAAAAAATGTTGTCATTATCAACAATGGAAAACCGATATCAATACGACGCTCGCACCGATCTTTTCAATTTGAAAACCACAGAGGCGCCATATAGTGTCGTTGACTTCATTCAGTCTACACTCTTAAAGTAGTTGGGGAAATAAATGCCCAACCTTTAACCAACACTGGGTAACATACTGTCCACACAACTATTGGACATAATTTTCCCAACCGATGTCGGGTAATCAGTTTAATATATGGTTGGGCAAATTAAATTGTCTATCAGTTGGTCATCCATCATATTTTACCCAACTCTTTTATTACCCAACAGTTGGTTATATTTTCAGTTGGGTAATTACTTACCCAACAAATTTTTACCCAGTATGACATTGCCCAACGATCAATTGCTCAACGGTTATTTCCAAAATATCAATTTACCCAACTCTGAATACACCTATCTGTTGGGTAACGTCCGATCTACACAGCAGCTTTTGCCTAATCTCAAATACTCATCTATTTAGCAATTATTACTCACTGATTTGTCCACAACATCTCTTTGCCTAACTCTTTTTCCTCAATCCTTGGGGAAATGATTGCCCAACTACTAGTATTTGATTTGCTCGTTATGGTTACCTGCTTACATGTTAATTTTTCCTTGGCTATATATATATAGTGTTCTAATACAACCACTGAAATATCATGGTTAGATACTTGTGCAATTTCTTTTTTTTAAGAATCGCATAAAATAGATGTTATAGATCGACAAATCGATAATTAGATGGATCATTTAAATCGTCGGAAGATACAAAATTATACCCGTATACATGAGAAACTAAAAAATACAATAATTTATTAAAAAGTACAGTAATAACAATTCCATATGATTATGATCGATACAAAAACATGTATTGATCAATGCAGTTTACTTGGGAATGACCCAATAATGTGGGTAAATATAATTTCGTGTACTTGGGTTTTCCTCGGTATTGGGTAATGTGCCATGGTCGTGAGTACATCTGTATTTTTCACTTGTTATTGTTTGTTGCTTGTTGAACAATAAAAGGGATTTATAGAATTGTGAGCAAATAATCAAAACATAATATTGTTTTTATAAGACACTGTGTGTGCGTGTGTTGTAGTGTGTATACATATGATTTTTATCCAGAAATATAAAAGAATTTGTCGAAATTCATTTAGTATAGTATAGGTGTGCAATAATCATTTAGGATGCAAATATATTTCAAACTAAAATTCATTCATCGTTTGTATATTAAAAAAATCACACACGAAAAGCAGCTATTTTTTTTGAACACGAGACCGAGAAAAAAAGCTGTTTTATTCCTTGTTTAATCCGAGTCTGTGCCAAGTTTGCCTTTCTTAGGGTTCTATACAAATACAGATTGTTGGTAATACATCAGGAAACAGTCAAAAATACCTTAAAAAGTAGCATATTCAACATATTCTTGGTTCTTCTAATGTCTATTGTCCTACTTACGACTGTCAATATGCCATTCAAGGTTTATACATTTGGATGTTTTAATACCATGCATCTTAGTGACACAAGATAAACACTCACATGCACACACATGCACATACACACATACACACATACACACATATACACACGTCACATACACATACACACACATACCCCCCACACACAAGCACACAAACACACACAAACACACACACACACACACACACACACACACACACACACACACACACACACACACACACACGCACGCACGCACACACACTCACACACACACACACACACACACACACACGCGCGCGCGCGCGCGCGCACTTACATCCACAAAAACATATCCGCACGCGCTTATATAGGCAATTTTTAACCAACCTTTAGTTGCCCACAGAAATTTACCCCACTTGCATTGAGAATGTGATAATATTACAAGTATCCAACGTAATATACATGGTAGATTTCTATCGGCACATTTTTACCCACCCATCAGTTGCCGAGCAAAATTTACCCAACCCACCACGGAAATGTGGCAAGGTTACACAACTGCGGAGCAACAAGTTCCCAACCTTCAGTTACCAATACTGTTGGTAAATATCCGCCCAATATTTAGGTAAAAATAATTGCCCAATATTGGTTAAAGTACTTATATGCTCAGTTGGGTAATAATCGCCCAGAACAACGAACTTTTTTAACCAACCGCCAATTACCCAACTAAATTTACCCAACATTTTGAGAGTGTAGAAACAATGGAACTATCATTGGAAGTACACAAAGTTGGCTTGATGTATACCTGCGTGGGTTGTGGGTTCTAGAAGAACTAACTCTTCGACAATTACCCCCTCTTACCTTCCCAAACCTGGACAGTTAACCACAGGGAATATTTCCTTAGGTTAATTTTAGCCAGGAAAATTACAAACAAGATACACCTCTTCCCTTGAACCTTGAAGAAGTAATCCCTGAATGAAGCAGCTTACCAAGTTAAACTGGGTCGGGACTATTCATGTAACAAACTTTACTCCATTCCCATCCCAACCCCTACACAACAAGGGTAATCTGCCAAAACTGTTTATCTGGGGTAATTTCCGATAGGGTAATTCGATTCGAAGAAATTTTGCGGACAAAACTTATCAGGGGTTATTGTCGCGATGGTAGTTTTCTCGATATGACCTCAATGAACTGTGATGAGTAAATGATGACCAATGAAATATTTACCACAATCAGGGCAATTATAGTTCTGGGGCCTGTTTCTTATATTCACTTGTGATCGCAGGTGATTGTACGATCGAAAATAGGTTTTCAAACGCGGTTTGAAAACCTGGCTACGATCAATTTGATCGCAAAGAGGTGCAAGCATCACCAGTGATCGTGGCGGGCATCGTGCCATCACCGTACGATGATCGTGCCACTAATCGCACTTCAAGAGCGAATTTGCATAGATACGAGAAGTTGTAAACAGATCGCGGGTAGGACGACGGCAAATAGTAGCTCATCGTACGATAGTATGATCCTGACTTGGCCGAATACCTGGAATGTGATTTATGCATTTTTCGGTTAATATTTGTTGTTGCTGTTAATAAAGTGAATGCATTCTCGGATCAAGTCCGGATGAACTTCAACATTATTTGTGCATCTTCGACGGAGGCTTCTTCTATTCCTCCGCTACAGCTTCGCCCTCTTCCGTGAGCTTTCTTGGAGGCATGTCTGAATTATACTGTAGCTTAATGTACGAGTACATGTGGTCTCTGTGAACATTAGTGCGTTGCATGTCAGAAGGGAACACTGATTATATAGCCAACGTGAATAATGAACGTAAAATAATATTTCCTTTGTTGAGGTTGTTAAAAAGCATTCCATTCACACCTTCTTTCAAACGCATAATTTGCATATCGTAAATGCCAACCGTAGCATCGTTTGAAACCAGTGGAATGCACGACGTTCGTACGATGAGCAGAAGTAACCGTACGATTAGCTACCATCATCGCAAGTAATCGTACGAATACCTGCACTAGTCGCAGCTAATCGCGCCTTGCGTACCATTAGCCGTAGTAATCGCACATAAGGCCACCACTTGCCGCAGGTGAGCACGACTGTCTGCGACTGTCTCAGGTGTATCGTGCACTAGTGTGCGATTAGCGATTGGTATTCGTGCGATTACCTAAGACAAGTGGG